>CM067324.1:7862500-8085000 GCA_034376525.1 Nicotiana benthamiana | reverse complement strand
AACGAGCATGTAGATGCTTTTTCTTCCAATTTTTCTTACCGTAAACTCCTACTTTTTTTTTTCTTCATAAATTTTCGTTAAAAACACTTTTTTCAACCACGAGTAATGCATGAGGCATTCATCATTGATTCCCTTGTAAATTCTTTTTTTTTTTTTTAATTTTTTGGAGTGTTGACTACCAGACATTTGCCTATTATCGATTTGAGAATTTATGCTTGCATACATAAGCTTCTATTTTCTTTCCTCTTTCTCCATCCATATTAGTATAATTTTTTCCCATATATTCTTTCCCTTTTTCACACAAGTGGATAAATTTCAACAATGAATTGAATTGCACCAAAAGAATCACCTCAACAGAAAAAAAGAAATTTATAACAATAAAAACACACATAATGGAGGGGTAATTAATAAATCAGATTAAAAGTACCTTTGTTATAATAATCAAATATTTAAGTGTGAAAGCGATGATTTAGGCGAAAGAAGCGGATTTCTTTCTTTTTGCTAAAAGATCATTGTTTCCTTGTACTCCTCCTTTGTTTAAGATTTCTTTTTGCACCTTTCTGTCTCCAATAAACTAAAAAACAATAGTTATTTGGCATGTACATTGCCTCTAGTTTTGAAAAATAATATTAGAAGATCTTAAAGAGGGAGTTCATAAGTGTTAAAAAGGGTGCATTTTTTACAATTTAAAATAGGAAGAAAGTTACAAAATTAAACCCTGATCATTTATGTAAATACTGAATAGCATGTGAAAAATTCCAGACATCATGACTCAAAGAATCTCATACTTTCTGGTGTGTTAGTGTGTGTGTGGCAAATTATGGTAAAGAATAGTAGAGGGGATTCAACTCTCCTTTCAAAGGTTCTCATTTGAGTATTCTAAGTCAAAAATATTCTTTTTCTCTCTCTCTCTTAGAGCTTCAAGAATCTTTCGTTTCACACCATAATTAGTCCCTAATTTACTATATAAACTTTGTGGATTCTTTTCCAAATCTAATTATTTTACGTGTTTATATCCAATGTACGTAGCTCCATATATGATTTCATATGTCTTCTTTATAATTTTTATTTTTTGGATACAACTTTTTGCCAATGACAACATATTCAAGATTCTCATTCGGCGTAAAAAAAGCTGGAATCTAGTTTATATACTTAAAATTTCCCCGGAGTGGATAAAAGTTTATACGGATCAAAATGTCATGTTAGGGCAATGTAATGAAACTTGACCTATGTAATGATAAGTTCTAGAAAGAAATCCCTAGTGCAATATTCTTCAAAATAAATATATCACTTAATCATGGAAATTTTGCCAAAATCAGGAACCATTCTGCATGCCAAAGGCACAATAATGCATGTTAGAATGTTATTGAGTCGACAATATATATATATCTACATACATTCTTGAATGTACATAAATATGACATATAGGTATTAGTAAATAGGCCATATATAGGCAGCATATATATGGACGAAGGAGACAAAGTAAAAAAGGAGAAAGACAAATAGGGACCAGTTGAATTTTGAGTCCATGGTCTGATAAGTCTAGTCACAATTCACAACTGCATGTGTAAGGGCCAAATGCAGAGAAGAGAACCATAAACATAAAGACGAATCCTCTGACTCTCACTTTCTGTCTTGTTTTTCTTGATTAATATTGCCCTAGTTATGGTTTTTGGATTTACTCTCTTTTTTCTTACCCTAACGTATTTTCTGATCTCATATTTAATGCACGCAATCAGATTCCTTATAAATACATTTTTTATGGTAAACGCTAATTGCCAATCGTAAAAAAATGATAGTTAATGTATAAAAATTTAAATTATTCCGCAGGAATAAAATTCTATATACCGTTAGAATAATAAGTTAAATCATTTTCTTATCTTAGTAGGAGTATTTATAATATAGAGACTGTACCCTAGAAAGTTATAGGCCAGGTGGCTGCTCTTCAATATAGTCATATTTAGGCCGGTGATGATTTCATGGACGTAGTGACACCTGTTTAATGGTTTGGGATCTTGCCTGTGTCTTCGTAAAAGAACATTATGTAAATTTAATGCAATGAATCAAGTTGTACTTTGCCTTAAAATAAATCAAAGAGAGTGAAGCTATAATCTAAATACTGTACAAATAGTGGAGGAAGTATATTTGCGGTGAATATATGTTATTTATATACTCTAATAAAAATATAACATACAGTGGTGGACGAGTTTATTTGTAGTGCTGATTTAAGAATTATACTCTAGCGCAGCATAAACGACTAGAACAATTTAATAATGCTGTCCTATACTTGAGTATTTATGTATGGTTGTTGAAATTATAATTATAACAATGCGTACATATTTTGAAATAATTATTTGTATTAAGAAAGATAACTACTGTTTTAATTTAGTGCGTAGCAATTCCGATTGGCTTTCTGCCAGAATAAAGGTCAGCTTGATTGTTAATATTTGGAAAATAAAAAAATATCTTTTGAACTTGAAGAGAAATTTATTTTATGGGAATTTAATAACTCAAGAATTGAGACTATGGCCAAAGAATGTGCTGTTTCCTTCTCTTTACATGGATTTGACCAATTTGCAAAAATATAATCACTTTTTTAGCATTTATGCTTAAATCGCCAATAAGACATTATGAGCAAAGGTGATTAATGTAGAAATCATTGTAAACTAATGGTTAATGGTGTATGTAAGGTTCTTTATTCTTGTTCTAATTGCACTATACGTTATCTATATTATTTAGTTAAACTATCTCATTCAAATCACAAATTGTATCATTATAAATGAATCACATTAAATCCTTTCACCGAAGTTTAGTTATTTAAGGAACATAACTGCTATCAAGTAACATACTCTTTTCATGTGATATCACTAAGAAATTTTCACATTAAATTAATGCTCCAATGGGATTAAAAAGAAGTCGCAAAATTGAATCGTGGAGAATGTATAAAGCTGCTCATTCTTTTTCAAACAATTTACTAAAAATAAATGAATCATAAGTAAACAATTAAGCGGCTGGTTTCGCCCTAGAAGACAGATTTTGGTGCCGTTAGTTTTACTTGGTCAATTACAAGGGGCTGCATTACAAAGTTAGGGACCATTTTCTATTTAAATGAAGGCACTTGCTATAAATGGCAGAAGATGCCCTCTCAATTTGTGACTTCTCTCAATGAAATGTAGTTTTAATGGAAAACAAACATCCTCCAAAATCCATGGGTCTAAGCTTAGGTTTTTATGGAAAAAATTTAAAAGGCCCTACCCTTTATTCTGATGAATAAGATTGACAATGTTTCTCTCTTATAAGATCTCCAAATCTTTTCACTCGTAAAAGTGCTCTAATTGATCTAACTACTTACATAAAGAAGTAATTTATGCAATCAAAGAATCTAATTTCGCAACTAAAAATTAATAGTAATGGTCTTTTCAGTTACATTAGTGATTGGTATATATTACTACTAAGCAATTGTAAGCCAGTTCGAAAAACCTCTATTAAACATAACTAGTCTCAGGAAACGCATATCGCAAGTGTAGCCTATATTATGACAGTGCAAAACATAACATAAAATTGATATTCGCTAACTAGCTAAAGATAGTATTGTAAAATATCGTCTTCATAGGGATTAAATTTAAATAATGTTCAAGTGATTTATGTGTTAAATGCTATTTAAGATGATTAATACTACAACTAACAAACTACAACTAAAGTAAGTAAAAATTAGTCACAGAGAACTAGAGAGTAGAGCAATGAGTTTTTATCAATACGAAGATTAAGGGCTTTGACATGATAGGTACAAGGCTGCTATTCTGAATGTGGCACGGTTATATTTCACTCTTGAAGTTTTATTGATTCACACAAATACTATAAGTGATTAGCTTATCAGGTTCCTCTCTCGATTAATCTATCAAATGAACTAATGTTTAGTATGGAGAAACTTACAAGAATCTATTAGTACGGATGATCTAAGATAAACATTTCAAGACATTTCTCAATCTTAACTGTAACTCAAAAAACTCTCTTGATTACTTTTAAAAATTACTAAAATAAATTAAGGCATACGCTACAATAATTTTTAATAGGATGTTCCTCTTTCAATAAATATTATAAAGAATAAAATCACAACTAATATTAAAGCTCCTCCAATAAATTCAAGTAATTAAACAATAAGTAAATTCATAAATAACAACTAAGTCACAAATTATGTCAAATCCTAAGGTAAACTACTCCATAGATATGGAGAAAGTCATCACAAATAGAGTTAATGAATAAGAGTATATTAATCCAACGTTACAATCCAAACTCGCATATTGAATTGGTAGAAGGAAGATAAAACACTTGTGTCTTGAAGCCTCTAATGCTCTCCAAAAGCTCCTAAGGTCGAAAATTGCTTCAAAAATATATTTTTCAGTGTGTTTATACCATGCAGGAACGAGCCCGCATAAAACTACCCTCTCTTAGCCGAAGTGAAAAAAGTTGGGCGAAAAAACATACTATCTCGGTGCACCGGATGGCGTACCATGCGCCGCACTAGTAGAAAAGTTCAGAGGCCTATTATTTCACATTGCATGAATTTCGCACAAGCACCCCGTAGTGCAGGAGTGTATTTTTCTAGAGTAATCATTTTCTCTCAATTTTTAACGTTCAGACTTGATCCTCGAACCCCCAACATAATCCCTACTTAATTCTTTGGGCTCTACTTAGACTTCAAAATTCCAATTCATCCATTTTAGCTCTAAACTTGCTTCTTTACTCGAAATTACATCCTACACAATATAACACACTAATAAGTATAAAGTACTAATAATTAGGCTCAAATACAATCAATTCTTGTAATTAGAGTGTGAAATATAGTTTAAACGTGAGTTTCTAGCCTACCATCAACACCCTCACACTTAAACCATTGCTCCCCCTCGAGCAATAAAATTATACCTTAATTAGAAATGACATTTTCAAGCAACACTCCCTAACTCATCATGCCAGAATATTTAAGCAGAAAAGGCATCATACCATAACATCCTAGCCTCAAGATTAACACAAATGCACCACGTATTTTCACAAACCTGCTCACTTACTCAAACACGACGACCAAAGACATTATATTTCCTTCACAAATCATGTTGCCTCACACAAACAATAGAGATTAGTTCCACACACAATAAAATTTAAGAACAAATATAAATTCAAGATAAAATTCACTCACTCTCAGAAGTAAAATTCATATGCCACAAGAGACGTACCATAGGCCTGTTATAGTGGAGTACTCTACTAATTTGATCTCTTTCAGTGAATGATTAAGTAGAATTTTAATTAGTTGTAATATAGGTTGCGGGGCAGGTATAATATATTAATTTGAATATAATGGATACACTTCCCTAAACACTTTATTGCATATACATTAACAATTCAATCCATACGTATGCTGAACCAAACCTCAACCTTCATAATAACATCACTCCTAGTTTCTAAGTACAAACAAGATAAGAGCTAACACTTGCAAGGAATCAAAGTTTTTCTCTCTTTCTAATACATGCAAAGACTCTCTTTTTCTCTCTCTTAAAGTTCTGATTTTTATTCAAGAAACTTCAATTCTTTTCCCTTTTTCACAAGTAGCTCTCACAACTTTTCAAATAGTACACCTTTCTCTTTTTCCTATAGTTCCAATAAAACATCTAACCATATCTCAAGCTTTTAACTAGCTCATAATAATATGAAGTGTTCAAGAGAGGTAAAAGGTTCAACCATATAATTAATTCAAACAAATGGGGTCAAGCTTGTAGTGCGATTGTCAAAAAAATAGGATTACAAGCTCAAATGGGCTAACTAACATACGCATAATTAGGTGGGTAGTATCCATTGTAGGCATATGAATTTTATTAAAATTAAATCTATACAATAATTTAGATTTTATTTGTCCAAACAAATATTATGGGCTAATATAATTTGATTAACTATATAAGTCAAATATATGTGGATTAAATAAATAAGTCTTAATCCATTGGGCTAGTCCATTTAATTGGGTCACAAATGATGAGCCCACTTCATTAAGACCAAGATGTCATCTTCCTAGAAGTCCAGTTTGGTGCCACGCGTCAAATGACGTGGCACGCCAAGTCAAACGGAAAAGCCAATAGGACCATGCCACGTGTCAAAATGACAGGCATGCCCAGTCACACCGAAAGGCAAATAAAATCGTGCCACGTGTGCAAGTGACCTATTCTGACCAATTAAATACGGCCATGTCACCCTTCTATTGATCGGAAAGAGTTTATTCTTATTATAACTCTTCCCTTCTACAACTATAAATATGGGTCTTCATAACTCAGAAAAGACACTAGGAAGTTATAACAAGAAGCAAGAAATAGCTCGTGGATCAAACGTTGCGAATTCCTCCACAAGTTTAAAGCTTCAAGTTCAAGTTCAAGAAATCAAGTTCAAGCTCGAGAACAAAGAAGAGATGAAGTTCAAGCTCAAGAACAAAGAACAAAACAAGGTCAAATTCAAGTAATCAAGCTCAAGCTCAAGAACAACATCATCGTTCGTGGCAACAAATATAGATTCAAGATCAAGCTCAAAGACCTTTGAATTTATTTACTATTGAAGAGAAGAATCAAAGGATTTATAGAGATTGTAAAATTCAAAATATTTGAAATAAAATACTACGATTATTGCGATATTTTTCGGTCTTGGTTTTATTTTCTCGGACCAAATTTATTGTCTACAAATTATGGCACGCCCAGTGAGACCAGTTCTGCCCTTCATCTCTTCCTCATGTAAATAAAAAACTCCAAGTTTCAAAATCATTTATTGTGATTTTTGAGTACTTCAAGTCTCGTCTTAAAGTTCGGCAAGCCTACACCTCAACAAACCTTGAAGTAGGGGCGTTTGTAGACATCGAAATTTTTGGGGATCAAGCCAAAGTGGATGCCGTTTTAAAAATGCCTGAGCCTCGAGACATCCATGAAAAGTCTACAGGAAAGCTGGCATACCTTAGAAGATTCATATCACACTGGCTAGGAGGTGCCAACCATTTAGTTTCCTCATGATGAAAGGCGTTCCTTTCAAGAAGGACCAAGCTTGTAGCGATTTCTTCGAAAGTATCAAAACCTACTTGATGAAGCCTCCAGTTTTAGAAGCTCATATACCAGGAAAGCCATTGATACTATACATTGTGGTGCAGAAAATAGTAAGGAGAAAGAAAACTTTCTTTACTACTTGAGCAAGATGATAACACCTAATGAGTTGAATTATTTGCCAATTGAAAAGTTGTGTTTGGCACTAGTCTTCTCAATTCAAAAGCACTACTTGCAAGCTCGCGTTGTTCGTCTTGTTTCTAAAGCAAATCCCATCAAGTTCGTAATGTAAAAACCTGTTCTTAGTGATCGACTAGCGAGATGGTACCTCCAATTTCAATAATTTGAGATTTTGTACATCCCTCAAAAGGCTGTAAAAGGACAAGCATTGGGAGACTTCTTGGCAGATCATCCAATACCTAATGATTGGGAGATAACTGATGAACTACCTGATGAGGATGCAATGGTCGTTGAAGTTCAACCTCCATGGAAGATGTACTTTGATGGTCCTACGCATCTTATGGGAGTCGGGGCTAGCGCAGTATTTGTCGCTCCCCAAGGTTAAGTCTTGCCCTACTCTTTCACCTTGATACAACTCAGTTCCAACAATGTCGCTGAGTATCAAGAATTAATACTTGGGCTTGAAATAGCTGTTGATATGAAGCAATTGCAATTGCAAGTCTTTGGTGACTCCCACTAAGTGGTCAATTAGCTTTTGGGTAGTTAAGATGTCAAGAAGCCTGAACTATGCCCATATCATGGTTACGCTAAAAATTTGATGGGGTGGCTCGATGATGTGACTATTCATCATGTGCCAAGGAAGAAAAATAAGAAGGCTGATGCTTTAGCTTCTCTAGCTTCATCATTAGCCCTGCCTGACAAAGCACAAGTTACTGTCTGTCAAAAGTGGGTAGTAACCCTGCCAAATGAGGCTGAAGGTTAACAAAACGAACTCAAGGATCTTGTTGGTGTTTCTGAAGTTTAGAAAGAAGAATGGCGAAAACCCATTATCGACTACTTACGTTGTGGGATACTTCCAGAAAATCCGAGAAGAAGGACTGAAATCCATCGTCGTTCACCTTGCTTCCTTTACTGCAAGGATACTCTATACAGAAGGTCGTTCGAGGGAGTACTCTTGCGATGCCTAAGGGAAGAATAAGCTATCGAAGCTTTGCAAGAGGCACATTCTAGGGTATGTGGGTCACACCAGTCTGGACCAAAGCTCCACTTCCATATAAAAAGGATAGGATAGTGTGGTCCAACTATGGTAAAAGATTGCTTGGACTACGCTTTGAAGATGCAAGGCTTGTTAATTCCATAAGAATTTTATTCATCAACCTCCTAAAGTGTTGCACCCAACCGTTGCATCCTGGCCATTTGACGCTTGGGGATTGGATGTTGTTGGACCACTGCCATAGTCTTCTAATGAACACCTATACATCTTAGCTGCAACTGACTACTTCTCAAAATGGGTTGAAGTTGTTGCTCTTAAGGAAGTAAAGAAGGAAAATGTTGCAAGTTTCATCAGAGTAAACATTATTTATCATTTTGGCATTCCTCGTTACATAATAACGAATAATAGAAAGACATTTAAAAATAGGTTGATGAACAAGATTTGTGATCTATTTGGCTTCAAGCAACATAACTCTTCGATGTACGATGCTACCACCAATGGTCTAGCTGAGGCATTCAACAAGACTCTATGAAACTTGCAAAAGAAAGCCGTCCCCAAATTCAAGCAAGATTGGAATGACCGTATGGAAGAAGCTTTATGGGCATATAGGATGACTCACTGCACGCCAACATAGCCGACTCCTTATTCACTCATTTATGGAGTCGAAGTCGTCTTTCCATTTGAGGATCAAATACCTTTGTTACGACTGCTATTCAAGAAGGGATCACTGGTGACGAAAATGCTCGACTACGATTAGCAAAGTTGGAAGCTCTTGATGAAAAGAGATTGGAAGATCAATAGAGTCCTGAATATTATCAAGCTCGATTATCTCGCGCCTTCAACAAGAGTTCGCCCGAGATCCTTTCAAATAGGAGATCAAGTCATTGCCATACGAAGACCCATAGTTACTTCCCATAATCCTGTAGGGAAGTTCACTTCAAAATAGGATGGGACATATGTCGGACAACAAGCTTACTCAAGTCGGGATTACAAGCTAGTTGATGCAGATGGTAGGAGAATCAACCCTATCAATGGCAAGTTTTTGATGAAGTATTATCCTTGAAGTTGCAACGCTCCTTGACGCACGAGACTAAACTGCATGTTGCTACACTCCTGGCCCGCATGAGTCTAAATTGTGTACGGTATATATATATATATATATATATATATATATATATATATATATATATATATATATATATAGAAACATTTGCTAGGTTGAAAATCGTGAAAGAGGCAGCCTAGAAAAAATTTAGGACGTAAAAAAAGTCCGCTAGGTTGAAAACTTCGAAAGAGGAAGCCTAGCAAAAGTTAGGACATAAAAAATAAAAAAAATCACCAGTCTGAACTACCGTATGACTTGATCCTCTTCGACGAAGTACATAGGCAACTTAGAATTTCATTCTAAGTTGAGTCGCATAATTTCAAAGATACATATTGCCCCAATTCTTGTTCAAATGAAGTATGAAGGAATGTAAGATCAAGCGGAAATTACATCCTCCTGTTGAACTTTGATCTCATTTGTTTTAAAGGGGGGAAACCTCCATGGTAAATTGATATCTTAAATGGGCTGATTTTAGGAGGATATCTGAAGTCCAGGGATTCTTATGTCTTCAGGTTCTCCAAACCTTAAAGTTTGTTGGTCTCTAAGTCCGCCCTCTGCCTTAAAAAGGGAGGAAGAGAAGAGAGGCATCAAAAGGAAACACAAGTATAAGGAAAAGATTGCTCGGCACAACATTTCAAATTCAGTGAGACTTGTGCCCAAGATATTTGTGAGATATAGCTCTTAAATTTCGATTGATGGAAAGAAAGACATCTTCTGATCTTGAGGCTTTTATACCAAGATATGATATTTCTTGGGGAGACTGCAAAATTTGGAATTGATAGTATGATGCAATATAAAGTTTATTTCAAAATATTATCTGGGACGATCATAAAACTATTTGATTGATAATATTTTTATATCTTCTATATCTTGAATTATAATTTTCATGAAATCAAACGGTTCGTAATTTTGACGTTCCTACACCAAGATATAAATATTTTTGGTGAGACTGCACAAATCTGGAATTGATGGCATGGTGCAATATAAAGTTGATTTCAAAATATTATTTGGGACGATTCTGAAGTTTTTTGATTGACAATTTTAGATATGTTCTAGGTCTTTAAGTGTAGTAATCTTGAAATTAAACAGTTTGCAATTTCGATATTTCTACACCGAGATACCTATTCTTTGGCGAGATTGCGTAAATCTAGAATTGATAGCATGGTGCAATATATAGTTGAATTCAAAATATTATCTGGGACGATTCTCAAGTTATTTGATTGAGAATTTTGGACATGTTCTAGATTCTGAAGTCTAGTTTACAAAAAATCAAATAGTTTGAAATTTGATTTTTTTACACCAAGATAAGTTTTTTTTTGTTGAGACTACGCAAATCTGAATTTTTCAACGTGGTGAAATCGAAAGATAGTTTCAAAATATTATCTGGGGCAGTTCTGAAGGTGTATGATTCTAAGTTTTGGATATATTTAAGATATTGAAGTCTAATTTTCGGAAAATCAAACAGATCATTAATTGGACTCTCCCACGACAAGATATGAAATTTTTTGTTACAAGCACGTAATGCTAAAAATTATGCGACTAAGATAAAACTCAAACAATATAGTAAAAGAGAAGCTGAAATATTTAAGCCCTCCAAGTCTCAAAGTTGAAGTCTTCAAGTTCATTGGTCTTCAAATTTGCCAGTCTTATAGTTAAAATATTTAATCCGTCTAAGTTGAGGTCTTCAAGTCCTTCGGTTTTTAAGTCTTAGTCTTCAAATTTGCGATCTTAAAGTTGAATTGTTCAAGCCCTCCGAATCTTCGATTGAAGTTTCAAAGTTCGCCAAATCTTTAAAGTTTTCCAAGTGTTCAAGTCGATGTCATCTTCGAGTTGAAGCTTTATAACTTTCCAGCCTTAAGGTGGATATGTAAGTCCTTTCGACCTTAAGTTAGCCTCTTCGCGTATTTTTCCTTAAAAGGAACTATAAATTTCCAATCATAAGATGGAAATATAAGTCCTTTTACACCTTAAGTTCGCCTCGTCGATGTTCGAGCCACATTAAAAGTAATCTCTCCGATAGTCAGGCCACATTGAGAGTAATCTCTCCAATAGTCGGGCCGTTTTGAGAGAAATCTCTCTAATAGTCAGGCCACATTGAGAGTAATCTGTCCGATAGTCTAGCCATTTTGAGAGTAGTCTCTCCGATAGTCAGGCCACATTGAGAGTAATCTCTCTGATAGTCGGTCCACTTTAAGATTAATCTCTCTGATATCGCGTCATTTATAGAGTAATCTCTCCAATAGTCGAGGCACATTGAGAGTAATCTCTCCAATAGCCAGGTCACATTGAGAGTAATCTCTCCGATAGTCAGGTCATATTGAGTGTAATCTCTTTGATAGTCAAGGCACATTGAGAGTAGTCTCTCCGATAGTCGGGACACAGTGAGAGTAATCTCTCCAATAGTTGGTCCATATTGATAGTAATCTTCTGATAGTCAAGCAACATTGAGAGTAATCTCTCCGATAGTCGGGCAAGGACGAGCACTCATCCCCTTACACCCCAAGATCGTATTCTTCATGCATGGATCATCTTTTGAACAAGAACATATATTTCTCGCTTGACCTACCAAAAAAGCAAAGAAAATGCAGAAGAAGAGAAGAATTACCTCTCAAGTACTAGCACTTTCCGGTCGTTAAAGAAACGAACTTAAGAGCAGCATGAAGATGCTGATAGTTTTGGAGACATCGAAATTTTAAGGGATCAAGCCAAATCCTAAATTAAAGATACTACAGGAGTGTAGAAATCTTAGGAGTCTATTAGGAATCTATTAGGGTTTCTTGGAGGTTACTCTACCCTAAACCCTAATTTACACCTATATAAAGAGATACATATTCCCTTGAAGAGGTGTCTCAAAAATCCCATAAACTCACGGGATACTCACAAAGAGACCAAAATATGGTTGGATACTTCTTGACAATGAATGGTTCAAGAAGCCGGAGATCATCCAAGAGGTCTGCATCATCCTTATATTCGAGAAATACGCTGCTTCAACCCTCGAATCACAGAGATTATGCGGAGAAAAGAATCAAGGGAAAAACAGGATTGTACCCGCATTATTTTATCAATGTAATAATGTTTCTTCATATTTATTTTGTTAGTAAAATTTATTTTTGTATCACATATAATTTGTCGCAAACAAGCATATATTTGGATCAATAAAGAAATTCATATCTCAGATTCTAGACTGAACAATACTGTCATTTCGATTACCAAACAAACAAGGCAAGTTTTAGATATCAAAGGACATGCACATAATATCAATAACACCTCACAAACACATCGTCACATAACTCACTTAGGTTTGAATCTATCCTCACTCTCTATCAAAGCAATTAAGCTGAGTCAAAATCAAACATTTTAAGGCATTTATATATGAGTCAAGAACTGAGTCTGAGCATCACAACTAAGGCAATCACCTCTCTCAAGGCACCACATAGTTAAGACATGTTATCTCCAATTAGTACACAAGATTCTTTATTTCTATAAAAAGAGAAAAACTAACTACATCAAGTTCAAGTAAAAATCCTTAGAAAAAAAACACGACACAAAGAAAAGTCAAGGGAAAATTGTTACACTACCTAATAAAACAAAAGAAAAATAGTTTTCTTCTTATTCTTCGAATTTAATCCCTCAAGAAGAAATATGATAAATAGGAAGAGTCTAATTTTTTTAAAAAACTTTTAAAATAATGATGAAAAACATAAAGAAAAATTATATATTTACATCCCCCACCCTACAGTTTAAATTGTGACATGTTCCTAAGACACACAAGTAAAAAGCAAGAGGTAAAGGAACTCCTTCTAAATTTTTTTTCCCGGGAACTTATGAACTCCACTCATAATTCTAAATTCATTCCTTATTTTTGCTCGTGGGATTCTTTATGGAGCTCATTAAGTCAAAGTCTTCTGAGATATCTGCAAGACCCACTTTTTTCTTCTTTCTTGACATGATTTTGAGTGGAAAATTGTTCGTGTAGGATTAGCCTCAACTTTTTCCTTCATTCTTTCACTAGATCAATACATACATATTCCAATAAATCCCCAAACATAAATCCACATGATCAAGGTTAGGATAGAAAACAAGAAAGCTAGGTCTTTTTGAATAGTCCTCTAGTATGTCGAAGATCATTTATTTTTTATTATCTTCTAGAACAATTTGTAAATCTAAAAATATAGATAATGATTTGAATTCTTCTTTTATTGCGTCACAATCAACCAAAGTCTCATCTTCAATCATCTCACATGAATCAGAATCCTCTAGTAGAATGAAAAACTCTCTCTATAGATGCTCATCCTCCTGGATAGGTTAATTCTCACAGGGCATCTTCTCCATATATTCAATATCACATGCAATGAGGTTTTTGAAAGTGTTCTTACTATTTGACTCACTTTGTGTTGTTAGGTTCTTATTGGCTTCAATATTTTGTATAAGTCCTTCTTGATTATATGAATAAATCTTTCTTCGACACTATTCATGAACTTAATACATAATCTCTTTCAGTCTAGTCATAATTAGGGTATTCATCCCAACCAGAGTTAAGATTATGCCGATATGAAACGTTGTTGTTACCCAATTTTGTCACCATATTTTATAAAGTACTTCATATACTTTTAATATATTATATTTTATTATTACCCATTTTACAAGAGTTATAAATCATTTTCTATAATTTTTAAAGCTTTACAATTAATATTTTCACATTAAATTTATAATATATTTATTAATTATCTTTATTAATTATTTTAAGGTAATTTAATCATCCAAATTTATCATTCTATGCCCTTATGTATTTTATAATGTTTTGTCTCTTTCTTACATAATTACATTTATATTGTTTTATTTTATCTGTAATATTTACAATAATAACCTATATTCTATAAATAATTGCATTTGATAATTATATATGCCAAAATAGTATTTTTTATATTTTTATAATATTGAACATATATTTCAGATATTTTTACTGCATAAATAATATTTTTACTATTTTTATATTAATAATTTTATTTTTTATTAACTTCAAGTGTTTTAAACGCTAGCCCAAATAGGCCAAATTTTTGGACCATTCTAACAACCCAACCGCCCCAAAAACATGTGGCCCAGTCCTTTAGCCCAACAAGATAACTCTTTATTAAACCCGATCGTGACTCGTTCCAATTGACTCGCCCCGCTCTTTTTTTAAATTTTGATCGTTGATCTCAGAGATCAACGACCTATAAACTATCTCTACCCTTTTATTTAACCTCACCCGAAAACCTACATATTTCCCCCCTAAATCGCCACCTCCAAATGCTCTCAACCCTCTCTCTTTCTCTTAAAACCCTAGCCGATTCCTTCCAAATCCCCTCTAAATCCGGCTAAATTATGAAAATCTTTCACAATCTGCTTACCTTATTTATACTACTCCGTCATTACGCACATGCTCGTGGTATCACTTAGTACTTGACCAATTTAAGAAAAAATACCTCTCCGAATCAAGTGCAATCATCCTCAATCTTCAATAACTGGACGATATTTCGTCAGTATATATTCATAGCAAGGCTATGTGGGTCTGATTCACCGTGATCTCCTGCCAAACTAATTCATGTCAAACTAGGGTTCACCTGATTTTTTCGCTTAAAACGATTTTAAATCAATTTTTGGTTGCATTTTTTCCTTATTTATGTTTGACTGATTGCATTTCCCTAATGCAACTATATAAACCCTCTTCCCCGTTTTCCTAACGGACCTTAACAATAACTGTTCTTCTTACACTCTTACTTGTCCTATACTACTCTAAAACTTGATTTCTTGACCAACTGAAAGCTAAGACCATCAATATTCAATTATTGGATCTTTCTTAGTGTGAGTACCGTCCCAGGTTCATCTGAAACTCTTGGAACTCTAACGCGCTGAGATTCTTAGGTTCTACTGATCATCTTTCTATTGCGATTGAGATATTGCTGAAATTGTTCTTCTTATTTACTTGTTTGTCAATTAGTAACTGGTAAGTCCTTTAGCCTTCGCAGTTTCTTCTTTTGTTTGTGTTCATGAATGTTTTGTGAACCAATGCGTTACCATGCTATTTCTGTTTACAACCCTATTTGCCTTGAAGTTATTTTGTGATTCTAAGCTTCTTCTAACACTAGAATTTTCCTAGTTTGTTAACCTTGATCCTGGATCTCTTGAGCATATTTAGCTTACTGTTCTATGTGTTTTTTCTAAGTACTTGTGCCTCCTATCTGCAATGAGCCAATCTCCCTACCTTATGCAAGACTTGCGTGAAACCAATTCATCGCCTTAAATGTGTTCAAATGCATCAGTTCTACTATGTCATTCGTGTGTAGCCTATTAACTTCTTCAATGATCATGTAATTTTTGAATGTCACAAATGTCTAAACCTATAAGTCAAGTATGACATGTTTTCTGTAATACTAATATATGCTCTTTGACCTGCTCAATTTTGCAGTTTTAAGTATTGCCCAATACTTTTTTGGGTGAATCTTAATGTTTAGCCTCTTATTGCATATGATCAATTGGCATTATACTTGATAATTACCTACCCTCTTAACCTAGGGTCTTATTTTCATGAATCCTAATGTCTGCTTGTCCTGCTAACCTTGAATTAACATCTTGTGCAATAGTTAAGTTTCATGTTAAACTAAGCATGTTCACCAAACTGTGCTACTAGTATATTGTGTAAAATCATCATATGAAGATGTACCCCACCTTCTTCTTGTTTATGACTCTGCTAGGCTTTCATATAAAGTTTTTAGATTGGTTTTACTTTATAACACTCATTCTAGTGGTTTGCTAGCTTATGATATCCTATCTTGTCATTTTTAAATTTTTTCTTTCTGAAATTACTTGCCCACATGTGTCTTTGATGTATTTCAACTTAGCATGGTCATGTTTATTGGTTGGAATTGCAATTGTTTCAGTCATAAGAACTAAGTGTTTGAGTTACTCTATGGGTAATTTTGTTCGGCATCCATTAGCTAAAATTACTTGAATATTTTGGGTGTGGCATGATGGTCTAGCCTTTGGTATTGCAAGTTTGAAGTATATTGCATGCACCTGGAGTTTGGGCCTGTTGTCCTCGTAAAGTTCTAAGCCTATTTGAATGCCCCGGTTTGTTACTAGGTCGTTTTATATTTGTATTTGTGCTTGTAATTATTCAATATGGTCTGTAATAACTTGTAAAATGAATGATGGGGTAATTAGTGTAGAAATGGGATGTGGTACTTTAATTCTTGCATGAATGGTTAGAAAATCTATCCACTCGGTCAATTGCTTTGTTCGCTATTTGTTTGACATTCTTTAACTCTACACACTAATAGAAATCATGCTTATAGGAACTCAAACATTTCACCTAGTCAACTTGTCTAATGCCCGCACATTATTAAAAGCATGTTTATAAGAATATGCAATCGGGTAAAGAATGACATGGCAATTTAAGTGCCTTACTTGCTTACATGTCTACTTCTACGCGCTATTAGATAACATGCATATAAGAATCAAATCAATGAATATTTGCTCAACTTGTGCGATTGTAGTGTTATTATTAGATAGCATGGCTGTATGATTGTATGAATATAAAGACCAATACTCATCTAGATACCATGCATATATGGCCTTAACTGATTACCTAATTGTTTATTTTGTTGTTCCTATCACACTATCGCCTAGATAATATGTATATAGGAATAAGCATGATACATTTGCATTCAAATACCAATTATTAGAGAACCCCCTATAGGATACTACTACTCTCTTAGAAAGGATGCCAATAGGATTAAAAAATTGAGTAATTTTGAGTTTTCCAAGGGTTTTAGTGCCCCAAGCGCAAACCATTTAGAGATCATATCTATAGGCTTTTATAACGCTTGTAATTTCGATAATATGGACAACGACACTGCCCATGAGATGTTTTTAAACTAGATGGTCACATAGAAGTCATGCCTATAGGTTTTTAAGCATCTCCAATGTATCTCGATTACTGCCTACTATAGCATCTAAACAAGTTTGCATGTTTTCGTTGCATATGTGTGGAGACTAACTTGAGCCATTCGTTGTCTTTATATGTAGTCCTGCTTGTTTTGAATGTGTTCCAAGTATTTTCATTTTGAGCACCCTAAATAAAGTCTAGAACCACCCAAATAGTAGGTCCAAAGCTGCCCGGACCATAAGCATGAGATGGGTAGCGCCACGCATAGGGTACGATAGAAGCGTTTTAGTAAGGCTCTTTAATATAGTAGTTGGGTAGCAGGAGATGATAGTATATTTGTCTCTCACACCTTTGTTTATTTGACTTAAAGCAATTAGGTTGTATCTTGTAATCTCTAGACATGTATTGATCTTATATATATATATATATATATATATATATATATATATATATATGTGTGTGTGTGTGTGTGTGTGTGTGTGTGTGTGTGTGTGTCAAATTCCATTATATATAAAATCTGCTTTATACTTGTTTTATATCATATTTGAATATCTAAATTTCATGTCTTCCTTTACTTACATGATCACATAGGACAAGCATAATGCAACAATGCCATGTAGAGTAATTTTTGGCTGAGACCCACAGATCTGGACCTCGGAGAGTGGCTAACACCTTCTCTTTGAGGTAATTTGAGCCCTTACTCGTTATTTGATAAAACGAACTAGTTAAAATAGAGTTATTTATAAATAGGTTTCCAGCGCACCTCAAAATCATTAGGCGATGACTCTTCTCTTTTAATACCTCCTTTAAAAGAGTTGTCACATGTCGAAATCCTGTTTTGTGAGAAAATACGGCGTGACAAACGTCATATTTGTATGGACAAGAAATAAACTGAGACTTTTCAAAAGATAAACTATAGGAGGAATACTTATCTGCTTGACGGTCAACGCGTAGGTGATTTTCATTACATTTGAAATAAATATCAAACCTGCTGCTAACTCTGCAACTGTTTTTTTTAAGGCTGGTTACACTCCATTTTTCCAACATTTAGAGTTGGATATCAAGAATATTTTCTTCAAATTGTCCTCCTACCACTTGTCAGGAACTACAAAAGAAATCTTGAAAACTAGTTAACTAAAACAAATTTTATTTCGAATTAACATCAAAAATTATTTTGAACACTATTGATCGCTAACCCCAGAACGGCGTCAAAATTTGACGAGCATAAAACCCAACATTAAATTTATATTCTCTAGCTGAAGATAGTATAGTAAAATATTATCTCTACTAGGGTTGAATTTAAATAATATTTAGGGGATTTTAGGGTTACATGCTATTCAGGATATTTAACACATTGATTTGAGATGAGTAATACTCCAACTAACAAACTAAAATTGAGGCAAGTAAAAATTAATCACAGAGAACTAGAGAGTAGAGCAATAACTTATTATCAATACGAATAATAAAGGGTTTGACATGATAGGTGCAAGACTGCTATTCTGAATTTGATACTGTTATATTTCATTCTTACAGTTCTATCGATTCTCACAAATTCGATACGTGATTAGCTTATATTTCTGATTCAGATTCCTCTCTCGATTAAATCTAAATCTTTCAAATAAACTATTGTGAAGTGCGGAAATACTTTCAAGAATCTATTCGTAGGAATGATCTAAGAGAAACTTATCGAGAATATTTCTCAATCTTAATTTAAACAATAACTTAAAAAGCTCTCTCGATTACTTCAAAAAATTGCCAAATAAACTAAGGCATAGGCTGCAATAATATTCAATAAGATGTTCTTCTTTCTATTAAACATTATAAAGAATAAAATACAACTAATATTAAAACTCCTCATATAAATTCAAGCAATTACACGATAGTTAAATTCATAAACAATCAAGTTGCGAACATGTCAAATCCTAAGGTAAATTATTCCATCGACGTGGAGAAAGTCATCACAAATAGAGCTAAAGAATAAGAAAATATTAATCCAACGTTACAAATTCAAACTCACGTATCTAATTGGCAAAAGGAAGATGAAATCTCGTGTCTTGAAGCCTCCAATGCTCCTCAAAAGCTCCCGAAAAAATGTATTTTTGGTGTATTTATACCATGTAGGAACATGCCCCAACGAAACTACCTTCTTAGAGCGAAAATTGGAAAAGTTGGGCGAGAAAATACATTATCGTGGAGCACCAGGCAACGCGCCCATGCTGTATTAGTGGGAAAGTTTATGACCTATTTTTTCACTCTGCAGAAATTTTGCACTAACACCTCGGGCGCGGTAATATATATTTTCCTGAGTAATTATTTTTTCTCAATTTTTAATACTCAAACTTGGTCTTAGAATTCCGAACATGATCTCAATTTAATTTTCGGACTTCTTCTTAGATTTAAAAGCTCTAATATATCAATTTTAGCTTTAAATTTGCTTTTTCACTTGAAATAGCATCCTATAAGACACAACACATATAGTAAATATAAAAATCTTAAATATTTGGAAAGTAACATAAATTTAAAATTTGCTTCCAAAAGGCAGACCTGCATTTAGGAGATGGGAAGACTGTGTTCCATGTGGCGTGTGCCACATCAGACAGATATTCAACAATTGGTGAGGACGTGGCATGATCCTAGCTGGCAAGGGGCTGTTAAGGTGACGGCTAAGACGGCGGGAGAAGGGAAAGAGGATGTTCAGTTGCCAATAAGTTTTTGGTGGGACCACGTGGCAAGAGAAGAACTGAAACCCTCTCCAAGATATTGAACCTCTGGGGTTCTCTCTCTCCACATCCCAACTTGCCTCCAGAGATTCGAACCCACAACATAAATCAAAATAAAACTAGTATTTACTATTTGTGAGTATAGTATCCTTTTTATTTATATTAAATCAAATACTTCTTCTTTTCTGTTTTATGCAAAACTATTTTTGATATTCCATTAAAAAATGGATGTCAAATTCCATATTTGAAAGTAATTCAACTTTCAATTTTACCTTAACATAATTTTATCGTCACGAAAAATAATAAATATAAAATCATAAATCTGAAATTTTTTATGCTATATGTCAAATTTTTTACAGCAGATGAATAGTATGGCATATGTTTTATTTTCAATCTAACTTTTTAATAAATTAAGCATGATTGATAAATATAAAAAGAATAGGTGCACAAGGTATTTCTTATTCACGAGGAAGGGCAGTATAACATAGACAATAGCATTAATGCTTGTTTCGAACGTATTATGTATAGATCACATATCCTACACTAATGAAAGTATTAGTTGTATATAAAAATGCATTCTTAATCTTTATTAGTAACGCTCAAAATTAAATTACATTACGTATTGGGACCCACAGCTTGGGTGTTTATGGGCATTATCTTGTCCGTTAGTGTCTGGTTACAACTATAAAATAAACCGAACCGTCCCAAATCTCTTCATCTCTTAATAACTCCTATTCCAATCCCAATTTGTGTTTCCTGCTTTTTTCCTAGCATTGCAAGTAAAGAAACTCTTATTCGGCTTCTTCTTAACTCTCATTCCCATAACCCCATTTTTCTTTTGCTACAAAACAGAGTGAAAACAGAGTACACTATTCTCTGTTCTTCAAGATTGTATTTAAATATAGTATTAACTGAACATAATTTAGGTAATATATTGAATCTTTTTGCCAGTTCTCTCAAATGGTTTTGCGTTTATTTTCGACTTTGTAAAGAAAATGTTTTGTTTTCTTCACTTATATTGTGTGTGTTTTTGTAGGAGTGACAATGACTCAGCAGAATGTGGTAGTGTCCGATCCTAAATCCGGTATTAATTTGACAATACCGGTGAAGGTATCTAACTCCCCCGTGCTGTTCACGAAGCCGCCACCGGCGCCGGGGAGTTGCATCACCATTTCAAGAAAGACACTTGTTGAAATAAATAGTGGTCCAAGAATCAATTCTTGGGTTGACTCAATGAGAGCTTCCTCTCCTACTCATCACAAGTCCACTAGTCCTCCTCTTTCTGATGACATCAATTCTTGGATGGTAAGTTCAAACTTTCATGCAGTTTATACAATAATGCCTACCACATATTTGCTTTATGTTTTAGCTGATAATTGAAGAATGAAACAGGTGCAACATCCATCAGCACTGGATATGTTTAAACAGATAATAAGTGCTTCAAAGGGAAAGCAAATAGTAATGTTTTTAGACTATGACGGCACCCTTTCCCCCATTGTTGAGGATCCTGATCAAGCTTTCATGTCTGATGCTGTAAGTCTTTTCATCTATATATATTATTAATATTAACTAATAATTTATTAAGTTATTCCACTCACTTCTTTCTATATATATCAGATGAGAGCAACAGTGAGAAAACTTGCTAGATATTTCCCTACTGCAATAGTGAGTGGAAGGTGCAGAGACAAGGTATCCAGATTCTTCTTACTTCTCTCTATGTTTTTATTTTGCATTTTATAAATTGGTTTTTATGTACTTTTTTGGTGATTATATAATTATATATAGGTATACAACTTTGTAAGATTGGCAGAGTTGTACTATGCTGGAAGCCATGGAATGGATATAAAAGGACCATCAAAAGGTTCCAAATACAAAAAAGTGAGTTTAACTTATTGTCTTTAGAGCATCTTCACTTCTTACTGAGTATGACTTTCTCTTTCTTGCTCTCCCTTAATATTTACAGAATTTCATTTACTATATTTCCAGGGAGCAGAAGCTGTTCTTTGCCAACCAGCAAGTGAATTTCTACCAATGATTGATGAGGTTTACAAAGCACTCATTGATGCAACAAAATCTACGCAAGGAGTTATAGTGGAGAATAACAAGTTTTGTGCCTCTGTACATTTCCGCTGTGTTGATGAAAAGGTATAAACCCAACCTGTCCAAATATTCTGTTATTATTAATATTAACAATATATGACCCATCAAACATAGCATGGGTTAAAAGCTTAAAATAATAGTAATAAATTTTTTTACTGTTGTTTAAAAAAGTAGAAGAAAAGATGTGATTTGGGGTTGTTGTTGATGTAACAGAAATGGGGTGAACTAGCACAAGTCGTAAGGTCAGTGCTTAAAGAATATCCAAAGCTGAGATTAACACAAGGAAGAAAAGTATTTGAGATCCGTCCTACTATTAAATGGGACAAAGGCAAAGCTCTTGAATTCTTGCTTGAATCCCTTGGTAAGTACTGTCTGTGTCTCTATATATATTTATTAGCAAATAAATTAATTACTGAAATATAAAATAAACAATTGTTTTTAATGCTAACTTTGATAATGAAACCTTTCTTCAACAGGATATGCTAACTGTACTGATGTATTTCCTGTATATATTGGTGATGATCGAACCGATGAAGATGCTTTTAAGGTATCCTATGTTTGTTAAGTTTTATTTAGTATTTGTTTTGTGTTTCTTTTTTGTTGGCTTTTGAGTTTACCTGATCTTCTTTGGTCTTTAACTTTTTATTATTGAGTTTTCTTTGGTTACTAATCCTACACTAAATGTGGTCTAGGTTCTAAGAGAAAGAGGACAGGGTTTTGGCATTCTTGTCTCCAAAATTCCAAAAGACACACATGCATCTTATTCTTTACAAGAACCATCTGAGGTAAGAATTATTAAGGTTTTTCTTGAACTATGGTTTTGGTGATGCGAATTAGTTGAATTTAAAATTTTAAAAAAATCACATAATGGTCTCTCTATTTTAAATAAGAGAGGCAATTATAAGTTTCAGTTGATGGTCAAATCTTTTTAAAATAAAAATTGATCTTTATGTTTCTTATACTTAATAATTGATTTTCACAGGTTATGGTGTTTCTACGACGCTTGGTAGAGTGGAAAAAGTTGTCGTTAAGAAGACAGTTTAGAATTCGAAGACAAATTGAAGAGATAAAAGCATCTCTACGGAACTAATGAAGAATTATTGTCCAAAAGTAATGGACTTAATGATGCATATAACGTATTTTCCTTTTATAAATATAACAAAAGAAGTTGTAAAAGAAAAGGTGGAAAAGATAGGCTTTTTGATCCTTTTCTATTTGGCTTTAAGGCCTTGTACATCTTTGTAACTAGCTCTGTACAAGGGTAAATTGTAATTTTCCAGTCTTAGCTAAATGCATATATTGGAAGTTCTCTCTCTCCATTTCCATATCTCTCTATATACATATATACTCTTTATATTTTAATTTAGATAAAATATTTCGCTTATCGATAATTAATTTAGCTAAATTTTAAAGCTGAATTAAATTAGTTTAACTCATTATTTAAAAATAAAATTTAAATATTTAAAAATTATAAGTTATAATTTTCTTACATTAATATGATTAAAAAAGATGTTGGTCAAAATTCATATATTTAATTCTCGATAAGCAAATTGTGTTATCTAAATTGAAAGTGAGGAGTGAGGTTTATGCACTCTATATATTACAACCCACAAAATAAATGTTAAGATGTTTTGTTTTTATGATATTAATGTTATGGCGTAAAAGAAGCGACTTCACATGCCTCTTTTAAGGATGGAATTTTGTATGGGGTGATATTAGAGGGACTAATTTTTTGCTATCAAGTTATTTCGGAAGGATACCTTGAGACCCCGAGGAAGCGGAGTTACGACCGAGTCTCCTTCTCCGGAGCTCGTCGAGGCCTGACTAAAGAAAGACAAAGATCGAGGCTAGAGCAAAATGGGGAACTCCTAAGGCACATTGCTAAGTATGACAGAACCGGTCTACTCAAAGCCTAAATCGAGGCATCATATCTAGCTGTCCCATCCCCGCGTCTTTACAATTAGTGCAATTTGTCTATATTGTATTTCCGCTCCTATATAAAGGGAATCCTTGCCACCTTGTAAGGGGCGGTTGTTGCTCTAACTATTCTACACACGATCAATAATATTCCTCTCTATCTTTCTTCTCTCTAACTTGCTCGCTCTTACTAGCTCGAGGCCACTATTAGCATTTATTGCCTCCATATTTGTTCTTCATTTATTGCTTGATATTAGCCATTAAGAGCCTTGTTTAATCATATCTTAACTGTTATTCCCTCCCCGGATATCTCCGATAGCTAAAGCTCGAGCCGGATATCAACCTCGAGGCCTTCCATCGACCAGTTGGAAGCTCTGGCAAACAAGCCCCTCGGTTTGACTGTTGCCCCGTTTTAGTTTGCATTTCATCAATAAACTTTATACGCCTAGCATCAACTGCTCTAACAACTACCATAAAAATAGATTACGTATTTTTAGAGTCTCATTTATAAATTTAATTATCGTTACCATTTTCAAGGTAAACAGTTTGGCGCCCATCGTGGGGCTAAACATAATAGTGATTATTTTCTTGCTGGTTTCATCGCACAAACGCAAGTAATCTTTCACAATTTTCTTGTCAAAGATCCTTTGATTTTAGGTTGAAATGTCTAGCTCGGTAAACAGAGTTGCAAACGACAACCTCAAAAACCACAGAGAAAACGACGTGGCTGTTTCGTCTGTTAGCGCGCTGCCACAAAATCTCCATAACGCGCCCGAAACTGATTTTAGCAGATGCAAATTCACAAGACGCACAGCAGGTCAATGAAGCCTCACACACCGACCGGAGCATACGGAGTGACGACCAACAGGAGCATAAAAGACCTCGGCCCGGAAAGAACAAGAAGTTAATCTTCACGTTATTTTAAAAATTTTGCAGATACAAAATTTGGCCATCGCTTAGTTACAAAGCCATCCAAAGTCTCCCAGCATAGCAGCTCCGAAAATACCCCTCCCCCTCTAGCCGAACAGGTACCGGAGAGATCGAGCAATAACGGATTGATAGCCTTTCCTGCCATCGTGAAAATGCAGGAGGACCTCATCAAAAGGATTGAGTCGGACAAGAAAATTCTAGCAACCAATGACAAGAAGGTCGAGACCTACAGCTCTAGGGTCGGCGAAATCTCGGGTGCGCCCCCTATGCTCAAGGATTGAATTCGAAGAAGTTCACACAAAGGTCATTCCCCGAGGAAGCTGACTCGAAACCCATTCCAAAGAAGTTTAGGATGCCGGAACTCCCTAAGTACAGCGGGACCACCAACCCTAATGAACACGTTACTTCATACACATGTGCGGTAAAAGGCAACAATATAAGAATGACGAGATCGAGTCTGTATTGCTGAAAAAATTCAGGGAAACAGTCTCGAAGCGGGCCATGATGCGGTATCACAACTTGGCTCCTAATTCCATAGATTCATTCGCCGTGCTAGAAGACTCCTTCGTAAAGGAACATGTCGGTGCCATCAAAATGGCAACGAGGAAATCCGAAACTTTCAAAATCAGGCAAAGGGAGAACGAGATGCTGCGAGAGTTCATGTCTCGCTTTGAGATGGAATGCATGGAGCTACTTCTAGTCTTCGACGACTAGGCAGTTCAGGCCTTCACCCAAAGTTTGAACGAATGAAGCTCGGTTGGTTCGAAACAGTGAAACAGAACCTGATTGAGTATCCAGCTGTGACCTGGTCAGACATCCACAACCGGTACCAATCGAAGATCAGGGCCGAGGATGACCAGTTGGGAGCCCCTTCAGCTCAGTATACCCAAGAAAACTCCTAGCAAAGGAACCAAAACCGAACAAAGAAAGGCATCAAGCATACCACGAAGATAGGAGGAATGCCCCGAGGCGTAAGCTACCCCGCAATGATCGAAGAGTGGATCTAGGATAGGATCCTCGGGGGCTCATCAACAGAGCCAGGTTCAACGAAACATGGTGCCAACGGGTGCGCCACATTTATAAGAATACAACTTCAGTGTCGATGTGCTAGACTTTGTGTTCGCCATCAGTAAAATCAGAGTCGCCAAATGGCCCAAACCTATATAGCCAGATTCTTCGCAAATAAATTACAAGTTAGTATGCGAGTTTCACAACACGCACGACCACAGGACCGAGGATTGTCATCGGCTATGAGAGGAGGTAGTTTGGCTGCTTAAAAAAATGATATCTCCAGAAATTCCTTAGCGATCGAACCAAAAATGAGTTCTGAGAAAGGGAGGCAACCAAGAAAAATGAGGCAAACGAGCCACAACATGTCATCCACATGATCATGGGGGGTGATGATGCCCCAAAATAATCTGTAATGAGAAGAACAAAAATATCCATCACCGGAGAAAAGTTGATTCAGGGATATATTATTGAAGATGCCCTCACGTTTAGTGAAGAGGACTCCGAGACCCTGTCTCAACCCCACATTGATGAACTGGTCATTTCCTTCCTTGTAATTCTTTTCAAATAAAATGTGTACTCGTGGATCCAGGTAGCTCGGCCAATATTGTCAGGTCGAGGGTAATAGAGCAGCTTGGCCTGCTTAACCAAATTGTGCTCGCCACTCGGGTCCTCAACGGATTCAACATGGCAAGCGAAATGTGTTGGACAATACGCTTTACGCTAGAGGGGGGGTGAATAGCGTTTTAAAAATATTAAGCGTTTTAGTGCGGAATTTAAAAACTTTGCAGAAATTAAAACAAGTGCAGTAGAATAAACTTACACAATGATGTATCCTGGTTGGCCACAAACGTGGTTAGTCCAGTCCCCGAGAGACTCTCTCGAGATTTCCACTAAACTTGTCAAGCTTACGGGTGCTTAACAAACCGTTACAGCTGAGGACACAAGCCTCACCCAGTTGCTCGGGGATCACAATCCCAAAGACTTCAATTGCTCGGGGATACCAATCCCAAAGACTTCAACTGCTCGGGGATAACAATCCCAAAGACTTCAACTGCTCGGGGATAACAATCCCAAAGACTTCAACCGAGGAATCACAAGTTCCTCAACAAACGAGAATCGCAATTCTCTTACAAACACAAAACACACTCACTTTACAAAGCACTCCTTAATGAGTAGATATGAGTAGAAATAGTACGCTCAAGATCACAACAACTTAGCTCAATAGAATGGCTCTTCAAAAAGCTTTATGGATGAATGGAAAATGATGATCAATGTAAGAAAGCTTTTAGCAATGAAAATACTCAAAGTGTATATGTTGTTGTTTTGAAAACACTGAGTTGAAGCTGTATTTATAGGTGAAAAACTCAGTCTTACCGTTGTCTAATTGCCAATTAAGGATTGCTGAAATTACTCAGTGACAATCGATTGTCAAGACTAAACAATCGATTGTTTGCCTATCAGATTAAAAATTCAATCCCAGATTTTACGTCAACAATCGATTACTTCAAATCAATAATCGATTATTTATAACGTTAAGAAATCCTTTCCAATTTTTGGCATAAAACATCGATTGTCCGGAAATCAACAATCGATTATTTTAACAACGTTCAGAAAATCTTTTCCAGATTTTAAGCAAAACATCGATTGTTAAATATCAACAATCGATTACCTGAAGGTAATTGAAAATATATGACAACGGTCAGCTTCAACAATCGATTATCAAATGGAATAATCGATTATTAATTAATTTCAAAACTCTCTGTCTCATATATAATCGATTATCAAAAGCCACAATCGATTATCATTTTATTTAAAATCACTGGGAGACATTTTTCTCATTCTAATCGATTACCATTAGTTCATAATCGATTTTTATGAGTTTTGAAAACTTTGCCTCAGTTAACAATCGATTATCATAAGTACACAATCGATTGTTATGCAGTTTGCAAAAACCTGATGTTAACTGACTTACTCACAATCGATTATCATTAATTCACAATCGATTGTCATGCAGTCTTGGCTTAGAGATACTCGATTATCATAAGTACATAATCGATTATCTTAGCCCAGATTTTTGAGGCATGCTTGGAAAACATTTTAACAAATGTAAATATGTATAGTTTAAAATCATTTGACACTTAATTTAAATATGCATGATTTTGGAAAAATAATTTTAGTAGAGAAGCCATGTTATGAGCCAAGTTGAGGAATCAAGATCACAATTAATATTGACTCAATTATAACATTTCTAAACTTTGTCTTGAGCTTCTTGTAATGCATCCATTTTGTGCTTGTCCTTGAGTACTGCTATATATCGCTTTTTGCTTTGTTTGACATTCATCAAAACCTACAAAAGAACACACGTTTAGTATATTGCATTTGAAACGTGTTTCCAACAATTTCCCCCTTTTTGATAATGGCAAACATAAGCGGGATATATGCAATAATTATTTTGATAATCCAAGACAAGTGTAAAGTATGCGATTTGATGTTCCCCCTCAATTCATGTTCCCCCTCACTTTAAGTATGAATGAAGTTGAGAGTGATATAACATACTTCTTGATATCTCGTTTCTTCCCCCTTTTGCCATTAGCAAAAATATATACAAGGGAAGAATATGCAAAAAAACATATGAAATAAACAAAAGTTTATTTATTGGAAAATAACATTACATGGGTGGAGCCAAACACAATAAAACGAACAACAACTAACCAACCAAGGAAAAACAAATCAAAAACAACAATTTCACATCATCAAAAACAACAATTTCATCATTCATCACCCCCATCCCCTTCATCATCATTGGGAGGCGCTTGATATGGCACCACCTGAGCATAGGCATAATGCACGTGATCAAAGTAACCATGGACCTCACAGGTTAATTGAGTAATTTGGTCAGAGATAGTCCGGAGGGTAGGCTCCTGAGGAGGATGAGCACGACGGGCTTGTCGATTTTGAGGAGGAGCGGGAGCATGATCACCATCATGATGAAAGGAAGACTCCGAAATTTCCCAGATTTTGGTGCTCTTTTTGAGAGGACCATTAGCAATATTGACCCCGGAAGCTTCAAGAAATTTCATTATTAAGAGGTCATAGGGGAGAGGTATGTCATCTCTGGTGGCATTGAACATATGAGATTGAATAAGCTTGCACCAATTGATTTTAACACCGGTGATAATGGCGTGAAGAAATTTGGCATCCTCTTGGGAAATGGTGGTGTGATTGAGTTTACGGGGTTTGAGAACACGAGTGATGAAATAGAGAATGAAACGATAATTCGGGTCCATACCCTTTATGGTGGGACGACGGGAAGAAGACTCATCATAGGCGACTCCGGCTTGGCGGAAGAGATTAGCTTCATCAATCATGTCCCCGGCATCATTTATGTACTGGTAGATGTCTTCACCATCATGCGGAATGCCGGCAATGAGGTGGAGGTTATCTTCAGAAATTAGAATGGAAATGCCGTTAACATTGGTAACGAGTTCACCCTCATCATCTTTGTGAAGGTTGGAGTAAAAAGCTTCAACCAAAGTAATATTGTAGTAGGGGTGAGTAAGGAGTAGGAAATTGAAAAGTTGGCACTCTCTTAGCATATTCGCGGCTGGAATGAATGGTGCAACAAGAGCGTTTGTTGAAAAGCGAGGAGGGAGAATAAGGCGTTTCTCAAATTTGGTTAAGAAACGGGTGAGCTCTTCATCGGATTCAAAGAATAGAACCGATCCATCTTGATATGGATGGCGAGAAGAAGAAGCACCTTGTTTGGAACGAGCACGTTTGGAGTTGCGGCTTGACATTTTTGAAAAAGATGTGCTAGGATTTTTCAAAGATAACAAGATAATTTGATGCTTGGGAGGCTTGAGTGAGTATACAAGAGCATATGTGCAGCCTATATATAGAGAAGGAATGAATCTTACACTTATTTGAAAAGATTTGAAGAGATTTGAAGAGCTTTGAAGTCTGAAACGGTAAAAATAAATTCACTGACCGTTCAATAATCGATTGTTTGAATAGAATAATCGATTGTCATTAATGAAAATGATCTGACACATCGATTACATGCCAGAACGGTAAAAAAAAATTTGAAAAAGATAGTCGATTGTCAATCTTGGTAATCGATTGTTTTTCATATTTATGACCTGACAGGAATCGATTGTAGAGCCAAAACGGTAACATAAGTTTAAAACAGATAATCGATTGTCAATATATAGTAATCGATTATTTCACTCACAGAGAGTTTGGATTTTGGCAAATAATCGATTGGCAGAAAAAATAATCGATTGTTTAGAAGGGGGATGCTAAAATGATGAGACTTAATTCTATCAAGCAATGTAAACATTCAACAAGATTTCATGACAAAAAAAAATTGAATCAACAAATAATCGATTATTGATACTGATAATCGATTGTAAGCATAAATAATCGATTATGATCGATTTTTCTTGTATCAAGACAATTTATACTTTCCTCTTACCTTTTGGGGGATACTTGCAAAATAGAATTAAACATCTCCGACGCTCAAGTCAGTAATCTATAAATGAAATAATAACTTTGAAACTAGTGTAGTCGGGTGAAAAACGTGAACTCTTAAGAATTTTGTCCTAGGATGTTCTTAAGAGGGTTTAGGGTACTTACCTTCCCTTCGACTTTGCCAATTACCTGATTTTGAACATCCTCCGTTCATTTTGGTCTTTTGGCTCATTCTTCAATTTAAGAAGCTTCTTCCACAATTTTGCCTTTGTCTTCCTTGTATTTTGTCTTTTAAATTTTTCGAAAATACTTCCGATTTTGAAAAAAAATGCCTAAATCGACTTTTCCGTCTCTTCCTCCTTCTTTGTGCTTTAATTTAAGGAATTTTGAATTCGTCTCCCGTCAAGTGTTTGGAGTATCCACTACACTTGATTCCTTCAAGCACACCTGCAAAACAAATCAATGCTCTTTTGGTACCCATGCCATTTTGGGTCCTTGAGGGTTATGCATACTATAATGATATGTTTGAGTAGCATGTCTATGTCTAGTAAAGCATGCGGGAGCAATATGACCAATTCGTCTACAATAATGACATGTCACATTTGGATTATGCATGCGTCTAGGCTCATAGTAGCTAGAATAATGCACATTGTTTACTCTATTTTCATTTCTCCTAATTTGAGCACCATAATCATTTCTAGGTTGAACATTTCGGGATCTTCTAGCATGATCACTGTTGTGCCTAAAATATGCATCATGTCTATGGTGACGATTGCTAGGCGGAAGGTCATGTCTAGGTCTCCTAATATTTTGTCTAGCATGCATGTTTGTTTTAGGAAAGGCGTTTTTGTTATTAATCCTAGATTGAGCTCTAGGTGGTTGGGTTTTTGCATCAACCTCTTCTTCATTTATGAAGCCTATTCCATGCTTTGTTGATTTCAAGTTATCAAGCACCACATTCAAGTTTTTATGAGAGGAGTTGAATTTATCTAGTGTGCCTTTTAATCTACCTACTTCATTCTTAAGGTCTACACAAGAAGCACAATTTTTTGTAGAACTCTCGGGCTTGTCAGAACTTCTTTTCCCATAAAACTTGTTTTGTTCTAGTAGCTTCTCATTTTCCAAAACCAATTTTTCCAATTCTTTTTCTTTTAATGAAAACTGTTTTTGAAAATCTTGTTCTTTTAGAGAAGCACTTTCTCTTAAACTAGTAACGGTTTTTGTAACTTTGAGAAATTCAGCATACAATTCATCAAAGGCATTTCTCATGTCATCAAGAGTGTAAAAATTTTGAGAAGAGATTTGACTTACCTCACTTTGATTTTCTTCCTGTGCCATGAGGCAGAGATTTGCCGCTTCTTCATTTTCTTCTTCACTGGATTCGTCTCCGGAATCTCCTCCCCAAGATATGTATGTTCGTTGCTTCTTGAAGGGTTTCTTCTCCTTTTTAAGATTTGGGCAGTTTGTTTTGATATGCCCTGTTTCACCACATTCATAACATTTAACTTGCTCACCTTGCTTTTTCCCTTTGCGGTCATATTCTTTTCGCATGAATTTTTGGAATTTTTTGATGATGAGTCCGAATTCGCTATCTCCATCCTCTTCAATTGGTGATTGACTTGTGCTCGCCTTTAGAGCAATCTTTTGCCTTATTTGTTCATCAATAACAGGGTTAAGAATAGTGGATTCATAAGTCTTAAGATTACCTCTAAGAGCGTCTATGGTGACGTTCGTGATTCCAATTGACTCTTGAATCGCATCGGCCTTTGATCGCCATGCCGGTGTTAGACTCCTAAGGATTTTTTGAACTAGTTCTTTGTCTGTGAACGTCTTCTTGAGCGCGTGGAGATCATTCACTATTGATGAGAACCGCTCAAACATCTCGTCTACCTTTTCGCCTTCCTTCATATGGAACAATTCGTAAGCATGAGTTAAAAAGTCAATTTTAGCTTCTCTTACCTGGTCAGTCCCTTCGTAAGTGACCTCAAGCTTGTCCCACATTTCTTTCGCTGTTTTGCAGCAGGAGATTTTCCTGTAATCATTAGCATTAACTGCACAAAGTAATAAATTAATAGCTTTAAAATTATTTTGGACCATTCGATTATCCTCGGCGTTGAATTCCTCTTCTGATTTTGGCACCCATTCTCCTTCCACCTTTTTGACAGGAACCTCATTTCCTTTGGTGTACACCTTCCACAAGTAAGGGCTGTTTGATCTGACGAATATCTGCATCCTTTCTTTCCAATATGAATAATTAGTCCCGTTAAACAAAGGAGGTCTTGTGGGGCACTGTCCTTCATCAATACCTGCAAAAGAGTCTAGAGTAGAAGCCATGGAAAGATTCTCTCAAACGGTTAAGTCTTTCAGAGAATATGGCTCTGATACCAATTGTTGGCCAATACGCTTTACGCTAGAGGGGGGGTGAATAGCGTTTTAAAAATATTAAGCGTTTTAGTGCGGAATTTAAAAACTTTGCAGAAATTAAAACAAGTGCAGTAGAATAAACTTACACAATGATGTATCCTGGTTGGCCACAAACGTGGTTAGTCCAGTCCCCGAGAGACTCTCTCGAGATTTCCACTAAACTTGTCAAGCTTACGGGTGCTTAACAAACCGTTACAGCTGAGGACACAAGCCTCACCCAGTTGCTCGGGGATCACAATCCCAAAGACTTCAATTGCTCGGGGATACCAATCCCAAAGACTTCAACTGCTCGGGGATAACAATCCCAAAGACTTCAACTGCTCGGGGATAACAATCCCAAAGACTTCAACCGAGGAATCACAAGTTCCTCAACAAACGAGAATCGCAATTCTCTTACAAACACAAAACACACTCACTTTACAAAGCACTCCTTAATGAGTAGATATGAGTAGAAATAGTACGCTCAAGATCACAACAACTTAGCTCAATAGAATGGCTCTTCAAAAAGCTTTATGGATGAATGGAAAATGATGATCAATGTAAGAAAGCTTTTAGCAATGAAAATACTCAAAGTGTATATGTTGTTGTTTTGAAAACACTGAGTTGAAGCTGTATTTATAGGTGAAAAACTCAGTCTTACCGTTGTCTAATTGCCAATTAAGGATTGCTGAAATTACTCAGTGACAATCGATTGTCAAGACTAAACAATCGATTGTTTGCCTATCAGATTAAAAATTCAATCCCAGATTTTACGTCAACAATCGATTACTTCAAATCAATAATCGATTATTTATAACGTTAAGAAATCCTTTCCAATTTTTGGCATAAAACATCGATTGTCCGGAAATCAACAATCGATTATTTTAACAACGTTCAGAAAATCTTTTCCAGATTTTAAGCAAAACATCGATTGTTAAATATCAACAATCGATTACCTGAAGGTAATTGAAAATATATGACAACGGTCAGCTTCAACAATCGATTATCAAATGGAATAATCGATTATTAATTAATTTCAAAACTCTCTGTCTCATATATAATCGATTATCAAAAGCCACAATCGATTATCATTTTATTTAAAATCACTGGGAGACATTTTTCTCATTCTAATCGATTACCATTAGTTCATAATCAATTTTTATGAGTTTTGAAAACTTTGCCTCAGTTAACAATCGATTATCATAAGTACACAATCGATTGTTATGCAGTTTGCAAAAACCTGATGTTAACTGACTTACTCACAATCGATTATCATTAATTCACAATCGATTGTCATGCAGTCTTGGCTTAGAGATACTCGATTATCATGAGAACATAATCGATTATCTTAGCCCAGATTTTTGAGGCATGTTTGGAAAACATTTTAACAAATGTAAATATGTATAGTTTAAAATCATTTGACACTTAATTTAAATATGCATGATTTTGGAAAAATAATTTTAGTAGAGAAGCCATGTTATGAGCCAAGTTGAGGAATCAAGATCACAATTAATATTGACTCAATTATAACATTTCTAAACTTTGTCTTGAGCTTCTTGTAATGCATCCATTTTGTGCTTGTCCTTGAGTACTGCTATATATCGCTTTTTGCTTTGTTTGACATTCATCAAAACCTACAAAAGAACACACGTTTAGTATATTGCATTTGAAACGTGTTTCCAACAAAATGATGTAAAGAGAAATCATCCTCCCAGTTACCGTGGCCGGCACGACCCAAGACACCAAATTCCATGACATCGAAGGAGACATGAGGTATAGTGCCTTATTCGGGAGGCCGTAAAAACACTGCATGAGAGCATTGCCATCCAACCTTCACCAGATGATAAAACTCCAAACAAAGGATGGAATTAAAACTGTCTACAGGGAAGAGGACGCAACGAGGGAAATGTTCGCAATAGACGATGTGGTACCAACATTCGTACCTCCGCCCCTGAATAAACCAAAGGGCGAATTGGGCCTCACCCTTGATCGAACTTGACAAAACAAAGTAAAAACCCATACTGCGTCTCGCCCCAGGAAATAGTGACAAATCAATCCCGAGGCATCGCCAGCATATCTCTCTTCAAGATACAACTATCTCCCCTTTTGTTTCGAATTTAGAACTAACCCTTATGCAGGAACCCAACCGGAGCTGTCATAACTCTAACACTGCTTGAAGACCTTGAGGCTCTAAAAACGCACCCGTTGAACTCTTTTCCTTCGCCCAAGTTATTGTCCCAAAAGAAGGGTTTTATCGGCAAGGTTTTAAACGAGGCAACGTCTGTCAGCTGCCTAAGGAAAACTCCGCAAAACTCAAAACTTCTCTTGAAGGAAACTTTTGAACGGTGAGGGGCATTCCCCCAGAAAGTTATCCGCTCGAAAAGGTCTTCAAATTTCAAATGGGGTTTCTGTAGGAAAGTAATGTACCGAGCCAAACTGTCGAACGAACCGTATCCATATAGTTAGGCTCCCATCGGGAAATATGTGTACTATTGTACCAAACAATCAAAAGATACCTTTTGTCAAATACATCTTCGCAAAGTAATGTAACAATTCTTTTTCCGGAAACGTCCCGAACACCCAGGGACTGACACCAGCAATTAACCACTCAGATGAACTTCGGGGTCGAAACTCCAAAATCACAAAACCTTCAGGTAAGGCAATGCAGAAGTCGCCCAGTGTCACCAACATCAGGGGTACCTTGAGTACTCCAACTATCGCCAGTTTCCACGCACTTCAAAACCCAAGGTCGTAAAGTCCTGAGCGAGCAAACTCGGTCTAGCAAAGATCTATTCAACACAATAACATGTATTTACGTCAATCATTCAAAGGGTATCTTTCACCAAAAGCATAAAGAAAGTTCAGCATGCTCACAGCAGGGATCCCTCCACTAAGTATGTCTCGAAGTACTCGGAGACTTAGCGTCAAAAGTTTGGCATTCGTACATCCTCAGGGTCGGATCTCCAGATTCGTATGGCCCTAACGAGGCAATTTCGTCTCACGAATAACGGCCTTTGAGCCTAGGAAATTTCAATGGCTCGGACACTATCATCAATCGCCAAACACTGGAAAACTAGAGGCTGTAAGACCCCGAGCGAGTAGACTCGGCCTAGCCAGATCTATTTTACATGTCAACAAAAATTTGTAAGACCTCAACAGGCATAACAAACTGTAAGAACTCAACAGGCATGACAAACTGTAAGACCTTAACAGGCATAAAAAACTTTAAGACCTCCACAGGCATGAAAATTTGTAAGACCTTACTATAGGCATAAAACTCAAATCCCAAAGTTTAGGCCATATGTCGCATTTGTAAGACTCCCGGAAGAGCATACATTCGAAATAGACGCCTAAGCTATCACTCGTGATAAAAAGTGGCTCCAGCCAAACATATATGACTACAGTTAAAATGGCTGCACCAGCCAAATTAACGCGACTCGGGGATGGCCGACCTCCGCTAACAAAATCGCAGGCCATTAATTCGAATCTACTTCGAAAGGAACCAGTTAAAACAGGCCACCCTCAACAGGAAAAATGAGCTTCGACCATGTCAGCTCCAAATCGCAAGGCTTCGAGCTACTCAGCCTAAGAGCTAAACCTTCTGAGGTGCTCGAACATCGTCGCTAACGACTTGAAATCGAGGTTCTTCCCAAATTGACGACGGGTCAGGAAAAATTATTTCAAAAAAACCTTAATGAGAGGAAAACAAAGCCAACAATATGCCCATGAAAAAAGCGTAAGAGCTATTATAGCCAGCAAAACGAGCCTCCGGGTTGCACACTAAAAGGTCATAATGACCAATAACGTAAGATCCACTGTCGCCAGCTTGAAAATTTAAAACTTGGTGATTAAAATGAGCTCGAGTCATAACCCGATTTGGATACCAGGTCTAAAATAGTTTACTATACATGCCTATGGGTACAATGTAAGTGCCATTATCGCTAGCAAAACGAGCTTCAGGACCACGCGCTTAAAAGGTCGCTTCGATCCAAGGCGTAAAAGCCATCATCGTCCGCTCGTGCAAGCACAAAAAACTTGAGGGTCAATTAAGCTCGAGTCGTAACGCGACTCGGAGTCTAAACCCAAACTGGTTAAAATGCAAATGCCTAAGGGTAAGGCATAAGAGCCATTGTCGCCTGCCCATGCAGACACATGAGATTGAAAGTCAAGTAAGCTCGAGTAAAAGCCTGACTCGGAGATTGAACCCAAAATAGCTGGGCAAAGAACAAAAGCTATAACGTATACTTGTGTTAAAAATCACATTCGACCAAGCATGAAAAAGCCCTTGAGCATGTCTAATGAGCTCCTGTAGGGATCCCGCCAAACGCCAAAACCAGCTCGTCTAGACGAAAGCAATGTAGAAAAATATACAAAAGAGATAAAGCTTCAAATTTTCTTTTATTTTACTTACGCAAAAGGTGAGTTCTCCATTTACGAACATGCTATGCGAATGACAAATACAAAATGGCAAAATAGTGAAATCTACGCTCCACTCCAGAACGCCAAAACCAGCTCGCAATGACGAAAGCAATGCAGAAAGATATACAAAAGAGATAAAGCTTCAAGTTTTCTTTTATTTTACTTACGCAAAAGGTGAGTTCTCCATTTACGAACATGCTATGCGAATGACAAATACAAAATGGCAAAATAGTGAAATCTACGCTCCACTCCAGAAGGCTACAGCCTACCAGCCTCAGCTTCACTCTCTATGACGTCGACAAGAAGCGATCCAACATCACGCTCATCTGCCTTCACACGAGCCAGCTCCTCCGAAAGAATAAAACCCTTGGCACTGATCTCTTTGAGTACCTCTCTTCGGGACCTACAATGAACATATTCCTCGATCCTCTTTTCACGATTGAGGGCCCGCTTTAACTTGTCTTGGGCATCAGTAGCACCCTTCAAATGAATCGCCATCTCCCGATCGGCCTTAGTCCGACTCAATACTACTTCAGATCGAGCATTGATAGTTTTAGCCCTGACCTTCGAGAGTTCAGACTCGAGACTCATGACCATATCCGCTTGAATTAATGTGTTGTCACGAGCCAAGCAAAGTTGGACCTCGAAGGCAGGAACTTTAGCTAAGGCACCCTTCTCCTCAAAAGCTTGAGCCTGCACCTTAGCCCTCAGTTCATCACAAGCATTCCTAACTCGGTTAGCTTCGCCCCTCAGGTACTCCAGAGCCTCTATCTTTTTCTACAACGAAGATAGGCAAAAGGATTAGCCTTAAGGGTCAAAAAGGCGAAATGCGTACTATGAGGGGTTACCTGCTCCATCAAATATCTCTTGTAATTCGTGCACCGGTACGCCTCACATCGCCAGTACATCAATTCAACCTCCTTCTCCTCACTGAGGAGCCTAAGGGACTCACAATCATTCAGAGATTTCTGAAGCCTAGCTCTGTGATGGAGCAGCTCAGACCTGAGCTTATCAAAGGCCTACAGAAGAAAAACTCGATAAGAAATGGAAAAAGCGAAATACAGAAGGACTAAGCCGGAACTCACCATGAAGTGAAGCCGGCGGAATTCCTCGAAGGCCGAGCACACCCCAGTTGTTATATAAGATTCAATTCAATCTAACAAGCGGACTACCTTCGGCTACTACAAGATCTTTATAAACCAAAGAATGAGCCTACTTTACGCACTTCCGCACTAAGCAGGCAAGGCCAACTACACAAGCAAGAAGGCATCGCCTGCGGCTTCCAATCCAATGACAAGCAAAAGACGAAGAAGTAACTTGCTATACCTTACCTCCTTGTGCCCATAGCTTGACCTCCGCCTTTTTCTACCTGCACGGATGCCTTCCCTTCCTTGCAAAGCGAACCTAGTCAAGCAATGGAAGGAGAAAGGAAAAAGACCTTCCTCGCGCACAGACAGACCATCTTTAGCGAAGTCCCTCCTTCCCAACCTCTCCTACAGCATCCATTTCGTCAAAGAAGGACGGAGCAGGCACACTGACTACTCTGATTGGGCGTGGACTGGGAAAAAGTAGTAGCTAAAGGAAAGCTAAAAGGTATTGGCGAAGAAGTAATGGAGGATCTGGTCTAGCCTCTTCTGCCTAAAAGAACCAACCTCGGTCCAGGAATGTTTACTTGGAGGAACCATCGCTCCGGTACCAAAAACTCTAGGAACAACAGGTATGGGTGATCTTGTTTCCTCGAAGATGCGAGCCCGTTTTTCCCCCCTAAAAGCTCCATCAGGTTGCAAGTGTATCTCTTTTTTATCACCATCGTCCTTAGGCTCGGAGGTCGACAAATCCTCCCCCTTTCCAAAGGAACACAACCTCGCTCCAAGGGACCGCCGATACCTACAGCGACAAAGCTAGAATAAAATAAAGGGGAAAGTATCATCTCAAATATACAAAGACCAAGGCTAAAGAAACATACGTGCGTACCAGGGGATTTTGCCATCTGCCACGGGATACATCTCTCTACCTATGCTCGTCTTAAGTAGAATGGGTTTCCAACCTCCAGACCCATGCAGACAAATTGGGAACTTCGCCTGGCGACCACGAAGTTGCTGTAGGAAAGAAGGAAACACAATTAATAAACTGGATTTCGCTACAAACGAATCTAAAAAAGCTCGAGACACCCTACTCACGCGCATAATTCCATCCCTCAAGAAAAGGCATGAGCTCTAAGGGGATAACGTCAGTCATCCGGACCGGGACGAATCGATTGACCCATTCTTAGTCTCGGACTTGGACGAATCAACTGACCCATTCTTGGTCCCAGACCTGGACGAATCGACTGAACCATTCTTGGTCCCTATTTTCCTCGTCATCAACAACAAAGGGAGTGGATGAACGACACCTCAAGGTTAGCAGACCTTGATGATAAAAGGGTCGGTACATCCTGACGAGGTAGCTAAGCACGAATTCGAGCCCAGCCTTCTTCGCAAAGAATCTCATCATCAGCACTATTCGCCAAAATGACGGAGATATCTGTGCCAAAGTAATATTATACTTCAGGCAGAAATCAAGCACGATCCTATCAAGGGGGCCTAGTGTGAAAGGGTATACGTACACGTTCAGGAATCCGTCAGCAGGGTCCGTGGTACTCTCATCCGAGGAAAGCACCTGCAACGCTACCCTCTCGCCTCATCCGCAGAATCTCCTATCCATCTCTAGATGGTCCTCTCTTATCGAAGACATAGTCTTCATAGTACACTCCCGCAGATCCCGACCATCGGGAGGGAAACTCTCCCCTCCCCACCAGGCCAGCCCTAAAGTGTCAATCATGGCTATGATAGAATTGGCAGACTGAAGCAAGGATCTACACAAACAATTTTTCGCTTAAGGTAACGAAGGACTCAATGCCTTGGAGGAAGGATAGCTATTTATAATAATGGGATCTTCTAAAAAAATCAAGAGCCGCCCTACATGTATGTGAGAGATAGCAACGATTCGCCTATCCAGGATAAGCCCTGGGAGGCCAACGGCCTCGATATAGATAATAAGGTGGTACCCGACCCCAGAGACCTACATCGACAGGAGCTTAGCCTCCGAGGATCCAACAACATTGTATCTAGTCTCGAGGTGGTGCCCGACCTCGAGGACCTCCATAAAGAGAAAGTCTGTCTTCGGAAAGCCTTTAGCGCTATCAAGAGCACGAGGCGGTATCTAACCTCGTGGTTTCTTTTCTAAAAGAGAAAAATAAGCACTTCAGGATCCGTTCACGAGGGCTCGACTTCAAGAAGCCGCCTAATTACGAATAGCCCCACCTCAGAAGTAAAAGCTCCAAATGTCTGAAATTTATGTCCACTCCGGTAATTTATTTCCATACAACTCAAAGGGCCTGATGGCCTGAATCTATCAGACCAACTCAGGCTTGGTCCGAGGTACGACAATAGGCTCGGAAAAGAGCCATGTCAGTCGGTAGAAGATCGGAAAGAATGCTCACGTCCGAGCTAGATATCAGCAGTCAAAGGTAAACATTCAAAATCCTAAAAACGCACAAAAACACACAATAATAGGGTAAGCATCAAAACCAAGAATCAAAGAGATATCTCTATACTCATGAATATTCGTGTACAACGGCCCTCGAGGAGCCCTCTCATATGATTACAAAAGTCTACAGAGCATCTCTACACAAAATAGAGGTGTAAAAGGATGTACATATGATGAAAACCTAAGAACCCAGTCCATCCTCGAAAGTTTGTCTCTGGTATCAGCATCCTCAAGCGTAGCCTCCTCGAACTCACATCCTTGAAGACAGTTCCTTTGGCCGCCATCTCCTCTAGGTTCCCATCTCAATCCCGCAAAGAGGCCTCGCCGAGAAAGATGAAGAAGAGGAAAAAGAGGGGATGAAGACGAGGCAGATAAAAGAGACATAGCCCGCCGAAGCCAAAGGTTGAAGATTCAGCTTGCCCCAGCCTCAACGGCCTATATTGCCATTTTATCTATTGGTAAATGGGAAACCCAAGGGATGAAGTTCCACATCAGGTCTGGGTAGGATATTGAGCAACAGTGCATAGTCCGAATGACTGTCTGCAAGAAGAGAGCATCAATTTCCCGTCTATCGCCATCTCAGGCTAATGGGGACGGTAACAACGGATGTAACAGCAATACAACATCATAGTCGAGCCCACGAAAAGGGCAACAACACGGCCTATCAAAACAATGACATGCGACCCTAAGGCCGTAGACATGGCAATCAAACAATAGAGGAAGATGATAAGGAGAAATGGGTGAACGAGCAGATGAAGGTATTCTGATACAAAAACAACGCCAGAACGCCTCTATTTATAGGTGATAATGATGCAGTCACCGAGGCCTTTGGAAGAAGGATTGACAAATGCAATTACTACATCCTTAAATAACTAAATCGGCGGCGGAACTTTCAATTTGAAGAGAGGGAAACAACAGTGCATTGAGTGATGTCAAAACACAAGTATATGGGATGTGCTAGTTATCACAAAAGATCGCGCCGAAGGTTGAGTCATCACTATGATGTCGCCACAAGAAACTAGAGGGGTCGGGTGTCAAAATCGTTTCCGATCACTTCGTTCTGAGAAATGCGAAGACTATCTATATGTGGTAAAATCAGAGGACCTAATTTCATACTATCAAGTCATTTCGGAAGGATACCCGAGACCCCGAGGATGCGGAGTTATGATCGATTCCCCTCCCTCGGAGCTCGTCGAGGCCCGACTCAAAGAAGATGAAGATCGGGGCTAGAGAAAAATGGGGAACTCCCAAGGCACATGGCTAAGTCTGATAGAGCCAGTCTTCTCAGAGCCTAAATCGAGGTGTCACATCTAGCCGTCCCATCCCAGCGTCTTTACACTTAGTGCATTGTGTACTATATTGTATTCTCCTTCATATATAAAGGGGTTCCTCTCCACTTTGTAAAGGGTGGCTGTTGCTCCAACTATTCTACACAAGATCAATAATATCCCTCTCTATCTTTCTTCTCTCTAACTTGCTCACTCTTACTAGCTCGAGGCCGCTCTTAGTATTTATTGCCTCCATATTTCTTCTTTAATTTATTGCTTGATATTGGCCATAAAGAGCCTTGTTTAATCATATCTTAACTCTTATTCCCTTCCCGGTTATCTCCGATTGCTCGAGCTTGAGTCGTTTATCGACCTCGAGAACTTCCATCGATTCATCGGAAGACCGGGCAACAAACCCCTCGGTTTGACTACTGCCTTGTTTTAGTTTGCATTTCATCGATAAACGTCATACGCCTAGTATCAATTATTCTAACAACTAGCATAAATATAAATCATATATTTTTAAAGTTTCATTACATTAATTATCGTTACTATTTTCACGATAAGCAAATTTACTTCAAGAGTTGGCAGCATCGTTGAGTAGAGATTGTAGAGATGTTGTATATATCTTTCCCTGTTTGTTTTACGGACTGATAGCCGAACACTATCATTAAGTTAAAGAATTTATAAAAATGCAATCACTTAACCAAATGTTGCTAAGTACCACACTAGAATTTATCTTGCTTTACCATCCAAAAATACCAATATAAAGGAAGGGGTGGAATAATGAGTCACATATGGACAAAGTAGTTTTAGTCATTTCTTTCTATATCTCCACATAAAAAAGAAAAAAACGTGAAAAACCGACCCCTATAATTATTTTTTGTTAACTTCGGCCTCTTTTCCTTAGGAAAATAATTCATAGCAACTTTAGCAAGCCAAATATAATCAACAGGAAGAAGTACTAAGCAAGCTTATAAAGTCAAATTTGACTATATTAATTTCATTTGTTTCGATTTCTTTTATTGCTATAGTGAAAGGTCATTATAGAGAATATACATTAAAACATAATATAAAAACGACGGTAGAAAAAACTTAACTTTTATAGTAAATGTATATTATATATGAATGTTGATATAAATAAACTCAACTGTATTTAACTGATCAAAAAAATAATAAATGCGGAGGAACAAATTAAAAGTTTGTAATCACTTGCTTATCGAAGACCTATCTTAATAATTTATATTTATACACAATACATTCAAGAGACTTTGTGTTTAAAATTATGTAATTTTATGTCTTTCTCATGTACCTATAATTATTTTTTTTCTCTTTCTCTTTTTGGCACGTTAAATATGTCTTTCATTAATACTAACTTCCTTTCTGACTTTGTTAGTTATCCATTCACTTCATTTGACCGTCTTAAGTAGCATTTTAAATTAGGGAAATAAACATAATAGTAATAGTAGTCTTGTATATGGTCCTCATTTAGAACTAAGGGGACTTGTTTGACTTCAATATATGTAATGCCGGATCTTAGAAAATATTAGGTAATGTGAAAAAAATTCTGAATTCGCCTCTCCTTTAAAACATAAACATAGACTATTTCTTTTCCATGCACGAGCAAAGCATTCAAGTATAGATATTAATGATAAATTTCCACTTTCAAGTTACATTTTTCACGTAACAATTCCAACGAATCGAAAGTCCAAATATAGGGAAGAGAAAATAGTATATCCTGATGGATGGTCCTAATTCTAGTACAATTGGAAAGCATTAAAATTGACATTTTAATACAGATGTTCAAGTTACAAGTTATGGATGTTGGACAAAATATCGTAGCCATAACATATGATTGGTGACTCAGGTGAATGGATGGACCCATACATAAACACTTGGAAAAATTGATTTATCCTCACGTACCTGTCCATCTTTATTCTTTCTTATATAACTGTGTCTCATGCTGAGTCAAAAGGATAGGCAGTGAACATAGATATTCAATTTTTGAAATGATTGGTCCCTCCATTAAAGGTTTTTTTGTTTTTTAGTTACATCCTTTTATTATCATTGATTAAAATGGATATCATATCAAGTTATCAACCTTTCCAGCGCTATTACATCTGTGATTGAAGTTGGGACTTCTAAAAATCCAAATTCAAGATACTCTAGAAAAACTAGTATGAATCACCTTTTTTACCTGTTTTTTAGACTTTCTTATTAGAAACGTATCCCTTCACTAGAGCTTAGAGCACACATCTACATGGCAATTGTCGACATAAAAATTCTCTTTTTCCTGATTGAAATTAAGTATTAATTGCAGTGATACAGTTGATTAATATTTGATGAAAGAGGGTGCACGCGCGGTTAAAAACTTGATATTAGCAGCGTTTTAGTTGAGCAGTTATATGCTATAACTTCTAAATGTTACATATTCATTTTGTGATGATCCGATTTTATGTTTCGAGGCCTTGAAAACTTCATTTTATCTCTTATCGATTCGCATGCACAGTTCGGACGTGTATCTGGAAAGACCTTATATGAAAAACTTCAAAAAAAATTTTGATTTTTGGCTTAAAAAGATGATTTTAGTCGACTTCGTCAATATTTTAGGTAAACAGATCCCGAAGCATCCTTAGTAAAATATGGGACCTGGGCGTATGCCCGGAATCGAATTACGAGGTACCTAGCTCAAGAAATGAATTTTTGAAGAAAATTGATAATGACCGAAAATGCAATAATTTAAAAGAGTTGATCTTGTCTGTATCAGGCCCGTAATTTGGTTCTGTAGCCTAGTACATGTCCATAATAATATTTAAACCTTATATGTAAAATTTGGTGAAAGATGGAAATGATTTGACGTGATTCGAACCTTTAGGTGAGAAAATAGAAAGTTTGAAACTATCTTAAAAATTTCATGTGTTTTGGTACTGAATTCATAGTTCTAGATGTTATTTTAGCGATTTGATCAGGCGAGCAAGTTCGTATGATATTTTAAGACTTGTGTGCATATTTGGTCTGGAGCCCCGAAGGTTCGGGTGAGTTATAAATAAGCTATCAAGTATTTTGGACTTAGGAAAAATATTACTGGTATGCTTCAACTGTTACAGGCCCCTGATCTCGTAATTCCGAGATTAGACATCACAATTGCGACCCCCGCAGGGTTCGCTTTTGCGAGCCTTTCATTGCGAATACAATTAAGAGGCTGGGCCAACAGATTCGCAAATGTGAACCAACCTTCGCGAATACGAAGTAGTCAGGAAAGGAGGATCATCGCAATTGCGACCAAAGGTTCGCATTTGCAATAGTAGCGGAAATGTGACAGGTTCGCATTTGAGATGCCAGTATCGCATTTGCGAGGCTCAGGTCGCAAATGCGACATCTGTAGCTGTGGAAAAAGGGACTTAGACGGGATTTTTGATTCACTTCCCAAATTTTCAAAACCTAATCTTCAAGAGATGATTTTTCAAAGACTAGTTCTTCTCCAATTAATAGGTAAATAATTCTTAACTCATTTCTTTCAATCTATTTTATCTTTTTTACAAGATTGCATCTTTGAACCTAGGTGTTTTTTATGGTGGAATTGGGTGTTTTGGGTAGAACTTAAGAATTTTGAAATTTGGGGATTTGGACCTCAATTGTTTTAGGTCAGATTCCAAGGGCTCGGGGGGTGAATGGGTAATTAGGTTTTGGTCCAAATTTCAAGTTTTGACCAAGCGGGCCCGAGGTCGATTCTTGACTTTTGGGCAAAAATATTGGAAAATCTATAATTATACATTGGAATTGGTTTCTATAGCATTTGTTGATATTATTAAGTTAATTATGTCTAGATACGAGTTGATTGGTGGTGGAATCAAGAGATAAAGTGGTATTTGAGTTGTGAATTACCCATTCGCTTGAAGGAAGTGTTTGGTCTAACCTTGATTTGAGGGATTAGGGATCCTCGACTTGCTTGCTATGTGAGATATCATGTGTGTGGCGTAAAGATATTGTGACGAGCACCTATGTATCGCCAAATTACTTGTTTAGCCTGTTACCTTCCCCGTTTCCCTATATATTGCTTTCCTGCCTTAATTTCTACTTGTTTATTGATGCTTCTATGCCTAATTGCTTCTTATTAAATGTTATTTCTCTATCGGTGTTGTTAATTATTCCATATTTCCATTGTACCACACTATTGGTTTATGTTGGTTTATTAGTACTTAATGATTTAACTAGTGAAATTTCATAATTGTAGTGACTTCTATTGTGTTGGTTTGAGGTATAATGTGGAGGATTTGAGTTAACTTGTGAAACACTTTTCTTTATTTTGTGATTGGTGCTGATATATATTGGGATCGAGTTGCACGCCGCAACAGGAGGAATCGGAGTGAAATGTGATTGTTTGATGGGATTGGGTTACACGTCGCAACAAGGACTAATAAGAGGGGCATGTGGGATCGGGCTGCACGCCGCAACAAGGAGTAATAAGGGGGACAGGTGGGATTGGGTTGCATGTCGCAACAGGAGAAATAAGGGTGATATATTAAGGAGTAATAAGGGCGGACTAGTGAGATCGGCTTGCACGCTATAACAAGGAGTAATAAGGGTGAATATTTGTATTGTTATTGATGATATGGTAAGATCGAGATGCTTGTTGTATCATTTATTGCTTACGTGTTCATCTTCTGTTGAGGTTCATTTTATGGTATTAAAACTCCCTTAAGGATTGGTTATAGCTGAGTATTGGTAGAACGACTAGGTTCCGTATTTATTTAATGCAGTTATTATTATATTTCATTCTATATTTCCTTTGTCTCGGTGTAAACTGTTATAGGCTATATGTTGTTATGCCCCGCAGTAGCCTCGTTGCTACTTCGTCGAGGTTAGGTTTGACACTTACTAGTATATATGGTCCGTTATACTGATAATGCACTCTGCACTTTAGATGCATATTTCAGAGTTATTGGATGATCGAGAGGTAGGTTGTTGTTACTGCATTGAGGAGACCCAAGGTACTCCTGCAGGCGTCTGCAGACCCTAGTCCCCTCCAATCTTTATTTCATTTCTGTTTTACTTTCTTCGAGATAGATGTATTTTATTTCAAATCATTACTTCTAGTAGTCATAGACTGTTCGTGAACTGTAACACCAATTTCTGGGTGGTATCTATTTCTGCGTTTGTTAATGGTAACAGTAATTAGTTAAATTATGTACTTTTGCTTTTATTTCTGTTAATTTAATTTTTATTGAATTTTAATTATAAAATGATAAAGAAAAAAGGTAAAATATTCTGTAATATTAACTTGTCTAAAGAATGTAATATCAGACCTCACCACGATTGTTAAGATGGAAAATTCGGTCAGTGACACATTTATTGGAAATTCACCTGCATATTTTTTATGCCGAACCAATGAACCCCAAATAAGTGTTTTTGTGCCATATAAATACTGAATGCAAATAAGTATTGTTAGAGTAGCAGTCATCGTCTGATATAAAGAAGGTGACCGGTGAATAGAATAGTCAAAGATAATAAAAGAATTGATTGAAGGCGTTAAGATTAGGTAACTACAATAATTACTTCTTTTAGAATAACAATATCGGCCTAGAAACTTATTGATAGCAATGTAGTTAGGAATTTATTTAAGGGTGTTTAAATTTAAAAGAAGTAAAAAAATTCTCCGATAAAAAGTTTTCAATATATATATATATATATATATATATATATATTATATACTTCTATGTTATTTTATGGCTTGAATTATTTTCTTGTATTTTAGAAAACCAATAGTCCCTATAGGTTTAGAAAACCCGTTGTCCTAATAGCTTTGAGAAAAGAAAACCTATAATCCTTATCAAATTAGAAAATCTTTCTCCTATAGGTTTGAGACTATTTGGGATCTATATATAGGGATTATAGTTGGGGATTCTAGAGATAGTATTGTGTTTTTCTTCTCATTCATAATGGAATTCTCTCATGCTTCTGCCCGGGGATTAGGCTTAGCCAAACCTCTTTAAATTCTTGTATTAATTTTTCTTCTCTATTTGCTTTTTGTATGATTGTATGCTAGTTAACCCACAATCTTCCGCAATAATTGATATTAAAAAAAGGTCCGCGTTACTACATATAATCTAGGGTAAGATGTCTTCATTACCTTCAACAAAGTACAAAGTAGAAAAATTTGACGGGGTTCTAGTTTCAGTCTATGGAAGATTAGGATGAAATTATCCCTGGTGTTGCAAGGGTTATGGAAGGTAATTGATGAAAATTCTGAAGAGATAAAAGAGATAGAGAAAACAAACCAGAATGAGAGGGCTTTGAATGCGATCTCCATAAACGTTATAGATAGTGTTCTTTGGAAATTGCTGAAGAAACTTTTGCAGCAATGGCATGGAAGAAGCTAGAAGATTTGTATTCTAAGAAATCGCTGACAAACCGCCTCTACGTGAAAAAGAGGTTATAGAATCGCCGTATCAATGAAGGTACACAGGTTTACAACTCACCTTGATGAGTTTAAATTCATTTACAATGGACCTAAAGAACATGAATATCAAAATTGAGGGTGAGGATGAGGACTTGATTGTATTATGTTCTTTACCACAGTCTTATGATACTTTTGCGGATACGTTATTATATGGGAAAGATAATATTTCATTACAAGATGTTAGTAATGCACTAAAGTCTAAAGAGTTGAAAAAAAGCTTTCCAGGAAACAGAATTGAGGGAGAGGCTCTTGTGATTAGAGGAAGAACATAATAAAAGGACTTTAATAGGAAAAGGTTAACCGCCAGATCAAAGTCTAGAGTAAGGAAGCAAAACTATTATGAATGTGGGGAGCAAAGTCATTACAAGAGAGATTGTCCTAAGCTGAAGGAGAAAAGAGGGAAGCAAAAAATAGATAATTTGGCAAATATTGTTGACACTGGCAATAATTCTGATGATAATGACTATGTAGGGAAAGTCTAGGCTGTGAGTTCTAGTTTTGGTAGAATTCTTGGGTTCTTGATTCTGGTTCTACTTTCCACACGTGTCCACACAAGAATTGATTTTCAACTTACAAACAACTGAGTGGGACAGCCTATACGGGAGATGATAATCCATCACCATTTGAGAGAATGTGTAACATCAAATTGAGAATATTTGATGGAATTATTAGAAACATCGAGTGTTAGCATATTCCTCGAATAAAAAGAAATTTGATTTCTCTTTCGACTTAGGATGATCAAGTGTATAAATTTCACTGCGGGAATGGAATACTTAAAGTGTATAAAGGCTCCATGATACTCATGAAAGGTAAACTACATAATACATTGTATCATTTTCAGGAAAATATAATTGAAGAGGAAGCTGCTGCAATTTCTAGGAAAAGTGATTTGAATCAGAATCAGTTGTGCCACTTGCGACTTGGCCATATGAATGATAATGGATTGTCTTTGTTGAGTAAGAAAAAATTGCTGAATAGGTACAAAAATCAAATTATGAATTTTTGTGAGCATTGTGTTTAATAAACATATAAGGGTAAAGTTCAATAAGAGGGCCGAGCACAATACCAGAGATAAGTTAGATTATATACATTTAGACTTGTGAGGTCCAAATAGAGTTCCCTCCAAGAGTGGTTCCATGTATTTTATGAATTTAATTGATGATTACTCAAGGATGGTGAGGGTGTATTTTCTGAAAACAAAAGATGAAGCATTTCCAATATTTGTTAAATGAAAGACGATGGTTGAGAGATAGACGAAAAGAAAGGTTAAGCGTCTTCAAACTGACAATGGGTTAGAATCTTGCAATTCTGAGTTTGGTAATTTCTGCAGTAGAGAGTGCATAGTGAGACACCGCACTTATGTCGGAAGACCATAACAAAATGGTGTTATAGAACGTATAAACATAATATTTTGTGATAGGGCACAAAGCATATTTTTACACTCATATGTTAGCAAGAATTTTTGGACTGAAGCAATCAATACATCTTTTTATTTGGTCAACATATTTCCATCCACAACTATTAAGTTCAAAACTCCTTTTGAGGTATGGTCCAGTTTGCTTGCTGATTATTCAAATTTAAGGATATTTGGTTGTCCTGCTTATACTCATGTGAAGGATGAAAAACTTGAGCCGAGGTCAAATAAGTGCATATTTCTAGGGTATGTAAATGGAGTAAAAGGTTGTAGGTTGTGGTGCACAGATCAAAAGACAACAGGCTTAATTATCAGTAGGAATATAACATTCAATGAATCTGCCTCACTAGACAGTTAGAGAGAAACGACAATAGCAGAAACGGATCGAGGTGTCAGTGATTGCATAGAGCTAGAAATTGAATCTCCACTAGCTCAGCCAAGTAGTTCTAAAGTAGAGGAAGTGGAGGAGGTGCAAATATTGATCAAGATGATAATGTTGATACATCTGCACAGCAACAACCACATATCATTGCAACATACAAAGAGAAGAGAGTGATCAACCGACTGCAAAGATTTGCAAACATAGTAGATGGGAATCTTCTTGGATATTCGAATCACGTGGGATTTTGCTATGTTAGTTGTAGAGACCATTGATGTGTTTGAGTGTTATATCTATCCAGAAACTATTGAGGGTAGAGAACCAAATTGACGGATTAGTGCTATGGCTAAAGAGATTGAGTCTCCTAACAAGTTTAGGCGTTGCTTGGACTTGGTTGATGTGTGTGGCAATGGGTAGAGCCTCGTGAGGGCTGAGGGCAATGTAGAGAGACGTTGTTCCTATTGCTAAAGAGAATTCAAGCAAAGGGAAAGATTTGTTATTTTGTGCCTTGAATTATTTTCTTGTATTTTTAGGAAGCCCATAATCCCTATAGGTTTAGGAAAACCCGTTGTCCTAATAGATTTAAGAAAGAAAAACCTGGTCCTTATCAAATTGAGAATCTTTTCTCTTATAGGTTTGGGACTATTTGGGATATATATATATATATATATATATATATATATATATATATATATATGAGTTGTAGTTGGAGATTCTAGAGATAGTACTGTGTTTTTTCTCTCATTCATAGTGGAAAACTCTCTCTGCTTCTGTCCCGAGGATTAGGCTTAGGCAAACCTCGTTAATTTCTTGTGTTGATTTTTCTTCTCTATTTGCTTTTTATGTGATTGTGTGCTAATTAACTTACGATTTTCCGTAACATTCTAAAATCTAATTACCTATATACGCAGTGTAATTTTCCGACAAAGAATAGTCACTTCAAAACATGTAGCTTCTCCCCCTGATAATATACTGAAATTATTAGTAAAACATCTAGCTTAACCATTGGCCATCAAGATTTGAAAAATCTCCTTGTTTTAGTTCCTCTATTGACCAAATGGGGAATAGGAACCTTGAGATTAGTAGCAAATGCATGACACTATGAGAGTTCAACAATAGTATAAAATTCTAATTGATCTGTAAAATCATTTATGTGATTTTCTCATAATTCTAGCTGCCTCCGTTGTAGCATACCGTAGATCTCAAAACCCCTTTTCCAAAGACAACAATTTAAAAATAGAGTTCAAATTTAGCACTGAACTGATGCCTTTTCTTTTCTACAAGTAAAAGCTAAAAGCAAAGCAAACACGGATTGACCCGACACTAGCTAGCTAGCTAGCTAGCACAACATTACTTAGATTTTATCAATAAATAATTCATCCTAGTCTGGGGAATTATGTGTAGCCATGTGGCATACTAGAAAGATATTTTACAGACCCAAAAAAACTGTAACCATGTTCTTGAAACAAGAAACATGTTCTAACTACTCTAGCAGCCATCGGAGATTAATTCAAGTGGATAATTCTTGGAAAGTACTCCAAAGAAAACAAAAGCCAAATCCAGAAACGAAAGAATATTGGTACTAGACTATAAATATGGAAGCATAGTCATTGCATGCAGACACAAGAAGAAATGTTACACATTGGATATCAAGATATAAAGATATTAATAGCCAAGTTGAAATCATAAAGTAGTTTCTATGTTTTATTTTTTTGGGAAAGAATAACAAGTCATGAAGATTTCCCTTTTTTTTTGCTTGGTTAGGTTAGTGAAAGGGAAACCCACCATACAAGGGGTTGTAGGGAATCTAAAAATGGTTGAATGAGGAGTTGGAATCCACTTAAAAGGGAGTAGTCTTTTTGGGTTTTTTTTTGTTTTTGATGTGAGGGAAACACATGGAATTGTGGACACGAGGACACTAACATGCCTCCAAAGTTTTTGACAACCTCGGTTCTTTCGGACGTGGAAACATGGAGTCCACTTGATACATTATTTATTCCCACTCTAGAATCCGTTGATCTATTTGGAAATAGCCTCTCTATCTCAGGGTAGGTATAAAATCTGCGTATATACTATCCTTTACAGATCCCACTAAATGAAATTATACTGAGTTGTTGTTGTTGTTGTCTAGAATCTGTTGAGCTGTCTTTTCTTAATTCAGAATTGATAAACTCAAAATTCCGGTACTGTTTTTGTACCCCACCACCCCCTCCTTCAAACTTCACTTTCCACCCAATCACATGTATTGACATATTCCTAAGGTTCAATTATTGGTGAAATTGGGGTGAAGGTGGCAGTGTCTCCAAGCTGCTAGCTACTTCTCCATTCTTCATTTTCACCGATACTAGCTGCCAGTCTACTACGTACTACAAACTCCTTTGAGAATATCCTACTTTAGATCCCAAATTCTAGTCCATTAACAGTTAATTAATTAATCCTTTACATTAGGATCAGACAATGTGTACCCTTTGCATACCATCTTCGGTTGATAATTGCTCGATTCCTATCCTCTTCCAACCATTACATTATTTACTTGCTAACTGCAGATAATAAGCATAAGAAAACAGTCATATTAGTAGTATAATACTAATTGAACCACTCCCATAACATTCGTCATACCATAGAAAATTCTACAAGTTTCGTATCCTACAACCACGCCCCTTTCTACAACCATTATTTGTGTAAGGCGCATCACTTGACTAATAGCACTAGAAAGCGAAATGGGGTTGTAGGCCAGAGAGCAAGCATGGTAATATACGTTTTGTGTACTCGTCTGTGTCTTCCTTATGGTAGTTATTTATGGTAGTTACTGTCTGATATTATTGTATACTATTTTATTTACTGCTCTTATGTTTAGATAATTATTTACGCTGTTTCTGCTGGAGTTACTAATGCTCTTTTGTTTTTGTTTCTGTTTTTCCTTTCCTTCACTGAGTCGAGGGTCGATTGGAAACAGCCTCCTGCCTTTTCGGGTATGGGTAAGGCCTGTTTACATGTTACCCTCCCTAGACCCCACTTTGTGGGACTATACTGGATAATTGTTGTTGTTGTTATTTATATGTTTTAAATACATACATATTTAGAGAGAGAGAAAAAAGGTAAAAACACATTTACTCTAAACTTGTTATAAATATAGTTCTATTTAAGGTGAATGTCCATAATTAGAGAGATTCTAGGGTTTACTACTTGGTGGCTAAGTCACCACCTCCCTATAAATATAGGGGTTCTATTCTATTGTAAACCATCCCAAAGTATCAATAAGAATACTCATCTCTCTACTTTTCTCTCTATTGTTCTTGTTCTTGTATTATTGTTCTTGTTCTTATTTATTTCATAACACGTTATCAGCACGAGTCTCTAACCAATTGAAATTTTCGATTATTTTAACTTTTGTTTGTGTAGGGTTTTGCTTCTACAGAACTGAAAAACCCTAGAATTTCTATACGGAAAAATAGAAAAGATGGTATCATCATAAAGTAATGCAACGGGATGGAAACTCAAGAGGTATATTTGATATCACAACATTTATTGGTATACCTTAAAGGTAAGCAATTTACTTTTCCCTTTCAAATTCTTGAAATTCTACGATTTGATTTCATATACAAACAAAGACAACAAAGTTTGATTGTAACTCTAATGGAGTTTGTAAGAAATTACACTCACATGAAGTGGTAAAATTTCTATGCTTGCCATGATCAAATTCATGTATGATTGTGGGCAAAGAATTAAAAATCTGTCCAATTGAATTTGCTCCATTCCCTTTAGAGAATGTGGTAGCAGTATGTGATAAGTCTGAAAGAAGACAAAATTATTACCATGAAGGTATCAATGGATGTGTACGTGGCAATAAACGGAATTATAATCGTCATCATTGTGATAATGAGAATAATAAAGATTCTCAAAATAATCTTTCACTTTATGAAAGTAATATTTGACATGAGATTGTGTATCGCACATACAGATGATTATGATCCATTCCCTGAAGTAAATGTGATAATTGTAATAAAGCCCGTAAGTATGAACACGCTCTTGATGTAAATTTGTTTTATGTCTGACATTTTGAAAAGAAAGTTCGTTGCACTTGAAATTTCGGGCAAGAATTATATGACATGGGTGTTGGATGCTGAAATCCATTTGGATGCAATGGGTCCTGGAGACGCCATTAAAGATAAAAATAATGCATCCACCCAAGACTATGCTAAGGCCTTGATTTTCTTGCGCCATCACCTTGATGAAGGTTTGAAAATTGAATATATCACAGTCAAAGATCCACCTATTTTGTGGAATGGCTTAAAGGAGAGATATGACAACCTGAAGTTGGTCACTTTGCCACAAGCACGATATAATGAGAATCCAAAAGCAAATAGTTCAGAAACTATATGTTATCGCTGCGGTGGAAAAGGGCACTGGGCGAAAATTTCCCGTGTACCAAGACATTTGGTTGAGCTTTATCAAGCATCTCTAAAGGGTAAAGGCCCTGAAACAAATTTTGTCTCTGACAATAATTTTGACATCACCCACTTGGATGTGGCAGACTCCTTTGAGCACCCTGAGGGGAAAATAGATCACTTGATCGGTGATGGATCCATGGTTAAAGAAGATTGAGTAGTTTGATATTTTATCACCAATTTCACTACTTTTTATGTTCTGAAATGTGTGTTCACTTGTATATATATAACATAAACTAGTGATTTTAAGCGTTTTTTTTTGTTAGTAGTCTACGTAGTAATTGCAACGAGCGTTCTTTACAGCTTGTTGACAGTATTTAATATACATATGAACTATTGGTTTACACTCATAATACTTGTGATGTTTTAAGTGACTATCTGTTTTCTCATATTAGTATTGACAATAAAATTTAGTTACGATTTTGCAATTTGCTCATTTATATCAATAGTACGGTAAGATGGCTAATTGCTGTTGTACATTATTACCCGTGAGCTATGTCGTATGTTAAACAAGATGCATTATGGTTACTTTTTGTAATGATCATACTTCTACATGAATACATATCGATAGCGTAGTGTAAAATTGCGAAGGGAGCATTGTGAGACATATACATATATAGAACTATATTTGGTGTCAATTAATAATACATGAACACGTTTTGAACTTTGAATGTATTGTAAGTTGTCACTGTGAATCAGTACTTAAGGCATGATTATGTATATTATTTTAAATTATTTGTTTAATTGATTCATGTACCACACATACGATATTCAAAGAGAAGAAATATTTCTCTCATCTAAGTATGTGTAAGGCAGATGTTACTACAATTTCTGGTAGTAGTAAATTGATTGAAGGCTCCTAAAGAGCAACTATAACTCTGCCTAAAAGAACAATATTTTAGAGAATGCATTGTTCTCCTCCAAGTCTAAGAGGAACTTGTTGAGTTTTAAAGATATCATTCAAAATGGATATCATGTTGAGACAATAGATGAGAATAATCTTGAATACCTCATTTACTCATGAAAACGAGGCTGCCCACTTCGATTTGGGGTCACGCCATTTTGCATGCAGCAATGCTAGTTCGTCGGCTGCCCACTTCGGTTTGGGGTCACGCCATTTTTCATGCAGCAATGCTAGTTCGTCGGCTGCCTACTTCGGTTTGGGGTCACGCCATTTTGCATGCAGCAATGCTAGTTCGTCTCAGACCGACGAATTACCACAAATATTCCCCGTTGCAATTAGCTTTGGGTCATGAACCTAATATATCTCATTTAAGAATCTTTGGATGCGCAGTATATGTGCCTATAGCACCGCCATCCCGCACCACAATGGGTCCTCAAAGAAGGTTAGGAATATATGTTGAGTTTGAATCGTCCTCCATTATTCGCTACCTCGAAACATTGACAAGGGATTTGCACACTGCACGATTTGCAGACTGTCAATTTGATGAGACACTTTTCCCAAAATTAGGGGGAGAAGTTGGTGAAACCAAACGGGAAATTTCGTGGAAAAATGCATCATTATCTCATCTTGATCCACATACCTCCATTTGTGAAAATGAGGTGCAAAAGATTATCCATTTGCAAAGAATAGCAAATCAAATGCTAGACGCATTTACAGATTTGAAAAGGATAACAAAATCACATATCCCCGCAGTGAATGTGACAACATCTGATGTTGGAAACACGTTCTCAATGCAATATACTAAAACGTGTGTTATTTTGTATAGGTTTTGATGAATGACAAACGAAGCGAAAATTGATATATGACGAAGTTCAAGAAACAAGCGCACAATTGATATACATCGAGATTCAAGCTCAAGACAAAGTTTTATAGTTTAATTGAGTCATTCTTATTTGTGATCTTGATCCTACAACTTGACTCGTAACATGGCTTCTCTCATAAAACGATTTTCCAAAATCATGCATATTTAATTTAATGCTAAATGATTTTAAATCATGCATATTTTCATTAGTCAAAATGATTTTTAAATGCCTCTGAAAACTGGACTAAGATAATCGATTATGTACTAATGATAATCGATTGTTTTAAGCCAAGACTGCATGACAATCGATTGTGAACTAATGACAATCGATTGTGTTAAGGCAGTAAACATCAGGTTTCTTCAAACCTGCATGACAATCGATTGTGAACCTTATGACAATCGATTGTGATGAGGCAGTGTCCATCAAAGTTTTTCAAAACTCAGAATAATCGATTGTGAAGCTAATGACAATCGATTGTGAAGAGACAGTGTCCTTCAGATTTTTCAAAGTCACAAAATAATCGATTGTGAACTAATGACAATCGATTGTGTTGAGGCAGTGACTTCCAGTGATTCTCAAATTTATTAAATAATCGATTGTGAGTATATAACAATCGATTTTCAAGAGGCAGTGTCTAAAATGTTTTTCAAAAATTGATAAGTAATCGATTGTTAACTTTGTGCATCGATTGTGAAGCTGACCGTTGTCGTAAAGTTTTCAAATACCGTCAGGTAATCGATTATTGATTCTGTATAATCGATTGTTGTGATTAAAATCCAGAAAATATTTTTTGAACGTTATTGGGTAATCGATTATTGATTTGGTATAATCGATTGTTTTGATTAAAATCCGGAAAAGATTTTTTGAACGTTGCTGAGTAATCGATTGATGATTCTGGACAATCAATTGTTTGTGGTAAAATCTGGAAAGGATTTTTTGAACGTTGCCAGTAATCGATTATGGATTGTAAGTAATCGATTATCATGCGTAAAATCTGGGATTGAATTTTGATCTGACTGGCAGACAATCGATTGTTGGGGTTTGACAATCGATTGTCAGTGAGTAAAATCAGCAACTCTTAATTAGCAACTAGGCAACGGTAATGCCAAGTTTTTCAACTATAAATACAGCTTCATTTCAGTATTTTAAACACAACAACATACTACAACTGATCATTACATTGCTATAAGCTTGCATACTTTTGTTTATCATTTTATATTCAATTTCATAAAGCTTTTGAGAGCCATATTCTTGTCCAAAGTTGTTGTGATCCAGAGCTTACTTCTGTTACTCATATCTACTCATTAAGGAGTATTTTGTTTGAGTGTTTTAGTGTTGTATACACTTGTAAGAGAATTGTAATTCTCTTGTTGTAAGGAACTTGTGTTTCCTTGGTTGAAGTCTTGGAGTGTTGTAACTCCGAGAAAAGGTGTTGAGGTTTGCGTCCTCAAGTTGTAAAGGTTTGTTAAGCACCCGGAAGCTTGACACGTTAGTGGAAAATCTCGAGAGAGTCTCTCGGGGACTGGACTAGCCACACGTTGTGGTGAACCAGGATATATCTGTGTGTAAGTTATTATTTATCGCACTTATTTACTTCCTGCAAATTTTAATTTCCGCAAGTTTACGCTAAATTTTATTATAACGCTATTCACCCCCCTCTAGCGTTAAGCGTATTATCTAACAATTGGTATCAGAGCTCAACTCTCTGAAAACTTAACAGTTTGAGAGAACCATCCATGGCTTCTACTCGTGATTCTTTTGCAGGAATTGAAGAAGGACAGTGCTCCACACGACCACCTCTATTCAACGGTACAAATTACACGTACTGGAAGGAGAGGATGAAGATCTTCGTTCAGTCCAACAGCTTTCACCTTTGGAAGGTGATAATGAAGGGAAACCAAATTCCAACAAAGAAGGTGGAAAACGAATGGGTTCCCAAGTCCGAGGATGAGTATGACGCGGATGACATCCGAAAGGTTCAAAATAATGCTAAAGCAATAAATTTATTGTATTGTGCTGTTAATGCTATCGATTACAGGAAAATATCGTGTTGTACAACGGCAAAGGAGATGTGGGACAAGCTAGAAGTCACGTACGAAGGTACGACCAGGTAAGGGAAGCAAAAATTGATTTCCTAACCCATTCTTATGAATTATTTCACATGAAGGAAGGTGAAAAGGTGGACGAAATGTTTGAGCGATTTTCAATAATCGTAATTGACTTACATGCTCTCAAGAAAACATTCACGGATAGAGAGCTCATTCGAAAAATTCTTAGAAGTCTCACACCGGCATGGAGATCAAAGGCCGATGCAATTCATGAATCCATTGGCGTTTCAAACGTCACCATCTACGCACTAAGAGGTAACCTTAAAACCTATGAATCTACTATTCTTAACCCTTTTGTTGATGATCAAAGGAGGCAAAGAATAGCTCTAAAGGCAAGCACAAGCCAACCGCAAATTGATGAGGAAGGAGACAACAAGTTTGGACTCGTTATCAAAAGATTTCAAAAGTTCATGCGCAAGGAGTATGAACGCAAGGGCAAAAAGCAAGGCGAACAAATCAAGTGCTATGAAAGTGGTGAAACCGGGCACATCAAATCAAATTGCCCAAACATCAAAAAGGAGAAGAAACCTTTTAAAAAGCAACGTGCATACATTTCTTGGGGAGGCGACTCCGGAGATGAGTCAAGCGAAGGAGAAGAAGACGAAGCAGCAAATCTTTGCCTTATGGCACAAGAAGACAACAAAGATGAGGTATGTCAAATTTCGTCTAAAAACTTCTTTACTCTTGAAGAAATGCGAACTGCTTTTGATGAATTATATGCTGAGTTTATTAAGGCTTCAAAAACTGTTAAGGGCATAAAAGAAAATGCTTCATTAAAAGAAAAGGATTTTCAAAAATAGCTTTCTTTGAAAGAAAAGGATTTAGAAAAACTGGTTTTAGAAAATGAGAAGCTGAAAGAGGAAAACAAGTTTTTTGGAAAAAGAAGTTCCGATAAGCCCGAAAGCTCTACTAGAAATTGCACTTCTTGTTTGCTTCTTAAGAATGAAGTAAGTAGGCTTATAGGTACATTAGATAAGTTTAATTCTTCGCACAAAAACTTGAATGATGTTCTTGTTAACTTGAAATCAACCAAGCATGGAATAGGCTTTAAAAATGAAGAAAAGGTTGCAGCTAAACCCCAACAACCTAAAGCTCAACCTAGGATTACCAATAGAAATGCTTATCCTAGAAACAACAACTCTAGAGCCTATATGCATGCTAGACAAAATGCTGAACATTTTAGAAGACCTAGGAATGATTTACCACCTAGAAATAGTCACCCTAGAAATGATGCATATTTTAGGCCAAATTTTGAACCCCTTAGAAGACCTAGCAATGGACCTCAACCGAGAAACAATCACTCTAGAAATGCTGCCCATCCTAGAGCTCATAGTAGGAGAAATAATTCTCATGAAATGCGAAATAGTCATAGTGGTCAAAATAGAGTAAGCAATTTTCATCTGTCTAGTTACTATGAACCTAGAAGGATGCATAACCCAAATGTGACTTGTCATTATTGTAGACGTATTGGTCATATTGCTCCTGCATGCTTTACACGTCATAGACATGTTACTCAATCGCATCATTATAATATGCCTAACCCCCAAGGACCCAAGATGGCATGGGTACCTAAAGAACATTAATTTGTTTTGTAGGTGTGCTTGAAGGGATCAAGTGTACTATGGTACCTTGATAGTGGATGCTCCAAGCATATGACGGGAGATGAATCCAAATTCCTTCAATTAGAGCACAAAGAAGGAGGAAGTGTTATCTTCGGTGATAACAATAAAGGAAAGATCATCGGCATTGGCTCGGTCGGTAAGGATGAAAAATCCTCTATTAAGCATATATTACTTGTGAAAGGTTTGAAGCATAATCTCTTGAGCATAAGCCAATTATGTGACAAGGGAAATCTTGCTCTATTTGATTCGGATGAATGCCTAGTATTTAGACGTAGTGATTTCAAAATCATACTTCGTGGTTTTAGAGTTGATAATATTTATATGGTTGATCTTGCTAATTCCTCACCCGAATATGTTGATTGTCTAATGAGTAAAGAGGATGATACTTGGCTATGGCATCGTAGAGTAGCACATATCAATATGCATCTTTTGAACAAATTGATTTCTCAAAACTTAGTTGTTGGTCTTCCCTTTTTAAATTTTGAAAATGACTCTATTTGTGACTCGTGTAAAAAGAGGAAGCAAACAAAAGCATCTTTCAAATCTAAAAACATTGTTTCAACTTCTAGACCATTGCAATTGCTTCATATGGATTTATTTGGTCCCTCTCGCATTGAAAGTCTAGGAAGAAATAAATATTCTTTTGTGATTGTTGATGATTACTCGAGATTTACTTGGACTTTATTTCTTGCCAATAAAGGTGATGCTTTTCAAATTTTTAAATTCTTTCTTAAGCGTGTTCAAAATGAGAAAGAAACAACCGTCACTTCAATTAGAAGTGATCATGGGGGAGAGTTTGATCACAATCTCTTTGCGGACTTTTGTGACGAACTCGGAATCAAGCATACCTTTTCCGCTCCACGTACACCACAACAAAATGGGGTGGTGGAAAGGAAAAATAGGTGTCTCGAAGAGATGGCTAGAACCATGCTCGACGAAGCTAAGATACCCAAACATTTTTGGGTGGACGCCGTGAGTACCGCTTGCTACGTTCTAAATAGAGTAGTAATTCGGCCGATACTCATGAAAACCCCCTATGAACTTTATAAGGGAAGAAAACCAAATATTTCCCATTTTAGAGTTTTTGGTTGCAAATGTTTTATTCATAACAATGGCAAAGACCAATTGGGTAAATTTGATGCTAAGTCGGATGAAGGTATTTTCATTGGATATTCCTCACGTAGTAAAGCATATAGGGTCTTTAATAAAAGAACCCAAATTGTGGAGGAATCCCCTCATGTTGTATTTTCCGAAAATAATGCTCGCTTGGCGAGAAAGGATTCCGGTCTTGATCTTGCAGGTATCTTAGATAGCTTGAAAGACAAAATACAAGAGGAACCACCCAAGGAAAATAAAGATGAAACTGAGGAACAACCAACGGAAGAAGCGCCACAATTGGAAAAAGAAATGAATATGCCTAACGAGTGGAGGAAAATCAAAGATCACCCTCTCGAACAGGTAATTGGCAACGTTGGAGACAAGGTAAGTACCCGAAACTCTCTCAAAAATACCTTAGAACATACTGCTTTTGTTTCTCAAATTGAACCCAAAACCATCTCAGAAGCAATTGGGGATGAATTTTGGACCTTGGCAATGCAAGAGGAGCTTAACCAATTCGAACGCAATGACGTTTGGGATTTGGTGCCAAGACCCGGAGGTCATACCATAATTGGTACGAAATGGGTTTTTCGCAATAAACTAGATGAAAATGGTATAATCACTAGAAACAAAGCTAGGCTTGTAGCAAAAGGCTATAATCAAGAAGAAGGTATTGACTATGAGGAAACATATGCTCCCGTAGCTAGATTAGAAGCTATTCGCTTATTGCTTGCATTTGCCTCTTCTATGAATTTCAATTTATATCAAATGGATGTGAAAAGTGCTTTTCTAAACTGTTTTATTCAAGAAGAAGTTTTTGTTGAACAACCCCCCGGCTTTGAAAACTTTAAATCTCCCGATCATGTTTTCAAACTCAAAAAGGCTCTTTATGGTTTAAAACAAGCTCCCCGAGCTTGGTATGAAAGATTGAGTAAGTTTCTTTTGGAAAATGATTTCATTAGGGGGAAAGTTGACACAACTCTCTTTGTTAAGCATAAAAACAATGATATTTTGTTAGTTCAAATATATGTAGATGATATTATATTTGGTGCTACTAACAATGTTTTATGCAAGGAATTTTCCGATTTAATGACAAGCGAATTTGAGATGTCTATGATGGGTGAGTTAGCATTCTTTTTGGGATTACAAGTAAAGCAAATGAAAGAAGGTACATTCTTTTGTCAAGCCAAATATTGCAAAGAATTGCTGAAACGATTTGAGATGAACAATGCAAAAGAAATGGCAACTCCCATGAGCACATCCGATCATCTAGACAAAGATGAGAAAGGTAAGGAAGTCGACACCAAAAAGTATCGAGGTATGATTGGCTCTCTTCTTTATCTTACTGCTAGTCGTCCGGACATCATGTTTAGCGTGTGCTTATGCGCTCGTTATCAATCGTGTCCGAAGGAGTCTCACCTTACTGCGGTAAAACGGATTTTAAGGTATCTTGTCGGTACTACAAATGTGGGTCTATGGTACCCCAAAGGCTCTTCATGCCAACTTGTTGGCTACTCCGATTCCGATTTTGCTGGATGCAAATTGGACCGCAAGAGCACTAGTGGCACTTGCCATTTGCTCGGTAGCTCTCTCGTTTCTTGGTTTAGCAAGAAACAAGTAAGTGTTGCGTTGTCCACAACCGAGGCTGAATATGTAGCCGCGGGGAGTTGTTGCGCTCAAATCCTATGGATGAAACAACAACTCTTGGACTATGGCCTAAGTCTTGATCATATCCCTCTTAGATGTGATAATACTAGTGCCATATGCTTGACGAAGAACCCCGTTCTTCATTCGCGAACGAAACACATTGAAATTAGACATCATTTTATTAGAGATCACGTTCTCAAAGGCGATGTCGAAATTGAATTTGTTGAAACCAAAAACCAATTTGCAGACATCTTTACAAAGCCTTTAGAGAAAGAGTCCTTCCGAATTCGCAGTGAACTCGAGATCCTTGACTCCACGTTGATCTAAGTCATGCATTGCAATTTTTTATTACATGAGTTCTAAGTCATGCATTGCAATTTTTTATTACATGAGTTCTAACTTGAGCGTCGGAGACGTCTAACGATTTTTGCAGGTATCGCCCCAAAGGAAAGGGGAATTATAAAGCTTGACGTACAACAATCGGTTTCCGTCGTCTAAAAATCGATTATTTAGTATCAATAATCGATTATGTTGCTATTATTCGGGTTGATGTTGCTATATTCTGTTAAATAAACAAGTTTTATTTACATCTTTAGCATCTCACTATTATGTTATTTTTGCTAATGGAAAAAGGGGGAAGATAACGGGTATGCACTCTCAATATCTATAAGCTTCAATTAAGGGGGAATTCATATATTGAGGGGGAACAAATTGCATACTTATTGCATGTATACACTTGTCTTGAATTGTCAAAATTGCTTGCATATCCCACTTAATGTTTGCCATGATCAAAAAGGGGGAAATTGTTGGAAACACGTTCTCAATGCAATATACTAAAACGTGTGTTCTTTTGTATAGGTTTTGATGAATGACAAACGAAGCGAAAATTGATATATGACGAAGTTCAAGAAACAAGCGCACAATTGATATACATCGAGATTCAAGCTCAAGACAAAGTTTTATAGTTTAATTGAGTCATTCTTATTTGTGATCTTGATCCTACAACTTGACTCGTAACATGGCTTCTCTCATAAAATGATTTTCCAAAATCATGCATATTTAATTTAATGCTAAATGATTTTAAATCATGCATATTTTCATTAGTCAAAATAATTTTTAAATGCCTCTGAAAACTGGACTAAGATAATCGATTATGTACTAATGATAATCGATTGTTTTAAGCCAAGACTGCATGACAATCGATTGTGAACTAATGACAATCGATTGTGTTAAGGCAGTAAGCATCAGGTTTCTTCAAACGTGCATGACAATCGATTATGAACCTTATGACAATCGATTGTGATGAGGCAGTGTCCATCAAAGTTTTTCAAAACTCAGAATAATCGATTGTGAAGCTAATGACAATCGATTGTGAAGAGACAGTGTCCTTCAGATTTTTCAAAGTCACAAAATAATCGATTGTGAACTAATGACAATCGATTGTGTTGAGGTAGTGACTTCCAGTGATTCTCAAATTTATTAAATAATCGATTGTGAGTATATAACAATCGATTGTCAAGAGGTAGTGTCTAAAATGTTTTTCAAAAACTGATAAGTAATCGATTGTTAACTTTGTGCAATCGATTGTGAAGCTGAGCGTTGTCGTAAAGTTTTCAAATACCGTCAGGTAATCGATTATTGATTCTGTATAATCGATTGTTGTGATTAAAATCCGGAAAATATTTTTTGAACGTTATTGGGTAATCGATTATTGATTTGGTATAATCGATTGTTTTGATTAAAATCCGGAAAAGATTTTTTGAACGTTGCTGAGTAATCGATTGTTGATTCTGGACAATCGATTGTTTGTGGTAAAATCTGGAAAGGATTTTTTGAACGTTGCCAGTAATCGATTATGGATTGTAAGTAATCGATTATCATGCGTAAAATCTGGGATTGAATTTTGATCTGACTGGCAGACAATCGATTGTTGGGGTTTGACAATCGATTGTCAGTGAGTAAAATCAGCAACTCTTAATTGGCAACTAGGCAACGGTAATGCCAAGTTTTTCAACTACAAATACAGCTTCATTTCAGTGTTTTAAACACAACAACATACTACAACTGATCATTACATTGCTATAAGCTTGCATACTTTTGTTTATCATTTTATATTCAATTTCATAAAGCTTTTGAGAGCCATATTCTTGTCCAAAGTTGTTGTGATCCAGAGCTTACTTCTGTTACTCATATCTACTCATTAAGGAGTATTTTGTTTGAGTGTTTTAGTGTTGTATACACTTGTAAGAGAATTGTAATTCTCTTGTTGTAAGGAACTTGTGTTTCCTTGGTTGATGTCTTGGAGTGTTGTAACTCCGAGCAAAGGTGTTGAGGCTTGCGTCCTCAAGTTGTAAAGGTTTGTTTAGCACCCGGAAGCTTGACACGTTAGTGGAAAATCTCGAGAGAGTCTCTCGGGGACTGGACTAGCCACACGTTGTGGTGAACCAGGATATATCTGTGTGTAAGTTATTATTTATCGCACTTATTTACTTCCTGCAAATTTTAATTTCCGCAAGTTTACGCTAAATTTTATTATAACGCTATTCACCCCCCCTCCTCTAGCGTTAAGCGTATTATCTAACATCTGATTCACGAATACATATTCATTATTGGAAGAATATGAACATGAAATTGGTATAGAATATACCACACTCACCCTAGAAGGAGGTTTGAGATGATGTCATTATTATGGCATGAATGGTCATTGGTCACGTACCTATTGTACGCCAAAATAATTTGTCAATGTGATTATCAAAGGACAATAATAATGCAAGAAACATATCTTGCATATAAGTTTGACATGACCATAATGGTATAACTTTCTCTTTAAAAGAGATATTCACCACATCGATGTTGATGAATTTGTGGTAGTACAAAATTAATTGAGAGCTCTAGAAGAGCCAATTATTACTATGTTGGAGAAACACAATTGATTACCAATAAGGTATTGTGTTGTAGTAAGTCTCAAAGAAACTTATTCAGTTTCCAAAGTATATGCGAAAGCGATTGATTATATTGAGACTATAAATAAAGGAAAGATTTGATATCTTCTAATACTACAACTTGTAGCGGGATAATCTGTATGTGAAAACTACCCGCTTTATTCTCCAGTTTGTACTACACAAACAAAAGAATGCCACAATAAAGTGGATATCTATTGGTATAAAAACCCATGTCATAATAAGCCTGAAGTTTATTGATAAGTGCACATGTCATGGTGTAAATTTGAAGTTTACCAATATTGATAATTTATTCAGTTGGCATTCGGGTTAGCCATCTCGTTTTAAGTATGATGTGCAATAATAGAGAATTTACATGGGTGAATATTAAAGAACTAGAAAGTTCTTTACGAATTCTCTTGTATCACTTGTTCTCATTAATGAACTGACCAACTAAAGAATTCGGGTTGAAGCCCATAAATTCTGGAAATATCAAAGGTGAATATGGGCCCATTCACCTGCCATGTATACCACATATGATGCATCTATGATATGGTTACATGCGCAATTGTTATTGACCCGCAGCCTGGCCGGTGCTTGCGAGGTAAATTGCTCAGTAATCTAACTTCGAGCATAATTTCCAGATTTTCTACTCAAGATAGTTCATCTTGATAAGTTGGTTTATATCATAGTTGGTTTAGCAAGATAATTATTGAGTGCATCCACTTAATAGCTAAACTGTTTCTTATGAGAACAAAGTTATATATATCAGTTTGATATACGTTGTATACGAGAGTATATTATATTCTCCCCTCACAAGTGGTTCAGGGTCAGGAACCAAATAATTTCATCTTAGTATTAATGTGCTGTGTATATTGACATGATAATGCACAAAGATGATTTCTCAAAGTTGAGGAAACAAGTTAGCTTTTCTAACATGAGGGGGAGACATGATAAACAATTGAGAAAAGGTTACATGGGATGAATTATCATTTGTATATGTAGATCCCCGAATATCATGATATGAACCTGAAGTTCATAAAAGGGATAATTCAATTGCAACATATTGCAAAGCATGCTATACGCATTTGCTGGCCCAAAGAAAGTAACTATATTCTCACTGCAAATGCTCATATTAAGTCCTAGAAGGACAAAGTCTTGGATACGCTTGAAGCGTATAAATTGATTGTCGATGACATCTATGATAGCGCTAAATATTGATGTGGATCTTATGTTTGTCGAATACAAACAAAAATATTGGCTATGGAAGAGATACAATTCAAGAAGAATTGATTCCATATGAAAGACATGTGGTTTTGGACGTGTAGTTCAAATACTTGAAAGTATAAAGTCAATGATTGAAGTTGCTTGAAGCATATACAATTCTTGGTCCTGAAGTACCACATCCTAAGTGCAACTTGTGTACATATGTATCTTGCTATAACTATAAGCATGATGGCATCGAGAATACCTCTATGGAGATATTGAAGAGTCATTCCACGACATTATATGAAGATGTTCATATCTATCAAAGATGATAATTTCAAGGTGCGGAATATTTATTCAAATCAATATGGCTGATTTATTTATCAAATCTCTACCAAAGATCGTTTTGAAGATAGTGCACAAGATTGGAATGCAAATGTTCAAGGATGTGAATTGATGCTCTTTTCAGGGGGAGTTAATGCGCGTTGCACTCTTTTTCCCTTACAAGGTTTTGTCCCAACTGGGTTTTCCTTGCAAGGTTTTTAACGAGGCAACCAATAGGCGCATATTCAAACATGTGTACTCTTTTTCCTTTTCTTAAACTTTTTCCCATTGGGTTTTGTTTTAGTTAAGGTTTTAACGAGGCACATTATTGAATAGACATTCAAGGGGGAGTGTTATAAATAGAGTTCTATTTAAGGTGAATGTCCATAATTAGAGAGATTCTAGGGTTTACTACTTGGTGGCTAAGTCACCACCTCCCTATAAATATAGGGGTTCTATTCTATTGTAAACCATCCCAAAGTATCAATAAAAATACTCCTCTCTCTACTTTTCTCTCTATTATTTTTGTTCATGTATTATTGTTCTTGTTTATATTATTTCATAACAAAACCCATATATTTTGGTTTGAATTCAACTAAAGACATCAAAGAAGTCTTGTTGCCCGTACCTAAATGCAAATTTTGCGGAGGCAAAGATGTTAATTACTTTCTCTTTCCCGATTTACGTTACGTTCTTTTCTTTTTATTCTATATATTTTTATATCTTTTAGATAATTTATCTTAAAGAATTTTATTTTACCTTTAGTTAGATAATTTATAGCCACATAAAACTTTTAACGTTAAATTTTTCTTTCTTTCTTTCTTTGTAAAATTATGTTCTCGGTTAAACTCGGCCACTTAAATTGAGATAGTTGGAGTAATTAGATTCATAAGGTTTGGTGTTTTGAGGGATTAGGTTTTCTTTTGGGGGATATATAGGGGTGAGGATAATATGTAAAGATGAGGTATTGGGAGATGAATAGCTCCTTGTCCATGGGTAAATGCCAGATGTCGTATGGTCCTGCAAGCATACTTGTCTAAAGTATGCAAATACATGCAAGAGAATAAAAACACGTATCTCTTCCTTAGGAATCGGTCCCCGCCTTGAGGGTCGAGCCCCAAGTAATAAGGGGTTTTGTTTTGTTCGATCTCAATATGCCAAAAATATATCCAATTTTGATGGATGCCAATTAGGTTTGGTCTGCTCATTTGTAGGACATTAAATATTAGGTACACTCACTGTTAGTATTAGTGGGGGTTTTGATATGTAAAGAGAGCATGTGACCCAGATGCCATACTTCTGGGGAGCAAATGAATATGAGTAAAGTGGAAATGGTTCATTGGTCCGATCTATCTGACATGTTTTCTTCAAAGATAGTGGGGAGATCAACGTAACAAATAAAGAAATAGAATAATATTGTTGCAAAAGAGTTTCTGATGCATGTTATGGATCTATTTGGCAACAAACACCCCCCCCCCCCCCTCCTCATTTCGTTCCTATGCAATGGGTAGGTTACCTTGAGTTGGTGGGATGAATAGTTTCTCGCGGGGCAGATTTGAGTAAAAAAGAACAAGGGGTAGGAGGGGGAAGAATTTCATTGTCAAAGCAAAGGGGAAATCCTTATTTCTTTTTTTCTTTCCTTTTAGTAGGAGAAAGACATATGCGGTTGGATTGTACAATTATTTGTAGCATTATAATCAGTATTCCAAAAAATGCTTGTCATTGGATTGGAAGCCGCAGGCGATGCCTTCTTGCTTGTGTAGTTGGCCTTGCCCCATTCCCCCCCCCCCCCCCCCCCCAGAGCCAGAACACAGGCGCCAACCTCTCCGCCACCAGCACAAGTGAATAAGAAAAGATCACGTCGCCATCTCCCCCGCAATATTTCTTACTCTTTGACTCTTCATCAAAGCGCACTTGGAAGTTGGAGAAATGAAGTATAACTAAAGAAATTGTATTATTTAGCAAAAAGCTAATTCGATTTCAGTTGTTATTTCTATTAATCATCTTATAACTTCAGAACAAATTATATATTGTAGTCTTACCAGAGCATATTTCATTTTCTTTAGTTTAACATGTCACACAATCATCTCATATTCTCATTAGTATATTCTCCGATAGCAATTCTATCGTCTCTGATGATGTAGTAACAATAATGTAGGTTTATTCAGAGTATTTCCATTTAATTTTTAATTTTTTCTTCTTATTACAACAGGAGTGTAAAGAGATAAGTACTACTACTATTTTGAACCTCTCCATTTACAATGTGGAATGAGGATGTCTATTGATTGAACTAATCCTCAACCCTCCACCGTATCTCATAGGTAGCAGAGCAGGAAATATGCACGAGGTGTTTTGCAATTTGCACTAATTTATGTCCTAACAACCCATTATTGGGATTTTATAGCCAATTGACACTTCGTTTCAGCTTTAGTAAACAAATCACACAAGTACAAGGCGTGCAGTCAACATATTCCTTTTTATTAGTAGTATTTTCAGAATATCAAATTGCCACACAAAAGTATTAAAAAAAAAAGATTATTGTTGTCTTGATTGCCTACATCCTTACTTTAAAAAAAAGCCGCATGTTGTTCCCCTAGAAAAAAGATCAATGAGGCGTCTGTTTGGCATTCCCAAAGTCTATAAGAAGTTTAGAGCTTTTTCCATTATCTAATAGTTTGAAGGAATTTCTTATTTTTCCTCTAAAATCTTATCTTGAAATTTTCATGAAAAATTTGTTAAAATGCTATATATTGTACTCACCTCGTGCTAAAGCTACACTCCACCTTTAATGGTAAAAATTTATTCCCATTCAGTATACGTATCCCACCCTTAAACGTTGCTTGTCCTCGAGTCAACTAACACTTTACTTTGTCTTTGAGCATTTAACATCTTAGCACATTTAGAGCACATTACACCAATGATCATGATTGATAGCAATAATTAAACTCTAATATATGCAACAATTTTCTTTTACTCTTATTATTCTTAAAAATTATTTACAACAAAGAGAACATGCTCACAATAATCCTAGCCTCAAAAACCGACTCAATGTTATGATGCTTATGGTTTGAATACCCAATGTCTTAGAGAAGTCTAACAACATTACCTATCCCTCATGAAGCCACGTGCCCTCACAACAAGAACAAGAGAATACGTTGAACCCACACAATCAAATCTCATGATCACAATTAAAGTGCTTTTAAGAGGAAAAAGGATCAAAACAATGTCAATTAAGAATAAAAAGGGTATAGACTTGTAATGTGGGTGTCAAATAAAAGTCTATAGGCTCAAAAGGCTTAATTAGGGATAGATTTTATTTGTGATAAGTAATAAAGCTAAAAAAAGATCAAGGAAAGTCTAAAATCACTTTTCAAATCGAACATCACCTAAAATTTTGCTTCAGCTCACTTACCGGGTAAGTTCTAGACACAAGTACAATACATAGACTATACAAAAACCTCACCACACACGGCACATGACTCACTAAGAACGGTTTCATTTCGACTCTCAAACATATACAAGTATTCACGGAGTCACGAGATATTAAGCATTAAGCATAAAGTGAACATAAGTCAAGAAAATGAGATATAGGCGTCGCAAAATATGCTATCCAATATATAAGGTATCATCAATAATTTCAAATCATAGGGAAGATACCACACATGCCAAAGTCTAAATATGTTGCTATCAAACAAGTCAAGGGCGCCTAGGTTTATCATTCTTCCTCCTTTTATTCCCTAAATTATAATCTACTCTAAAAGAAAAAAAATACAACTACTCGATTCAAACTACATCCCATGAATAAGAACCGCTGCACAAAAAAACACTATGGGGGATTATTGCTACTTGGATTTCTTTTTTTTTTTCTATTGTTCACCTTTTTTTATTTTTTTTATTGGACTTTAATCCCTCAAGAAAGCTTTCGACAAAATCCATCGTCAGGAAAAGTCCAAATTTTTTGATTTTTTTTTTTGTTTCTTTTTTTAAAAAAATTAGTACATTAAACTAAGATAGCACAAAAAATCACCCAGACAATCTCCTCACCATTAGTACAAAACACTAGCGATTAAGGCTCAAACTTAATTAAAGTACAATAAATTATAATGTAATAAGCGACTAAAACACGCAATTATAATCTATCATCAATACGCCAATCCAATTATACGAAATATGATATTAAATACATTGGTATTACTAAATTATAGTTAATTAATGCACGTTTTTTCCTTATGACTTAATCATGATAAATTAGTATATTGGGTGCGTCTTACTTTTATGGATTTTAATTGACTTTAGCGCCCTGTGCCTTCCCAATCTCATCCTCAACACTATAGTTGTCTAATGGGACGGGACAAAATTAATGGGACGGGATGATATTTAGCGGAGATGGGACAAAATGAGATGGAATAAATCGAACGAACGGTAGGTCCATCACATCCCACTAACAAACGGGATGGGATGGAACGGATGGGACAGGACGGAATGGCGGGCCTTAAGTGGGCGGTTTTAAAAATAAAATTATTTAAGTATTAAGTTTGCCAATGGCTATTTCTTAACAATGACCAAGTTTTGAAAATTTGCAACGACTAGTTTTTGACCTCTTTAATAAACTTAAATGTGAAAATGTAAATTAGGAAACTAAGTAAAGAACTACAAAATATTAAAACAAAAGACATGGAATGATATTCTAGTAACTATAATAGAGTTATGATTTATTTGATATAATTTCAAGCTATTAAGTCACTAAGTAAAAGAATAAGATAATTCAAAAAAATTCAACGCTTAGAGACTTTTATTTTATTAATTAATAGAATTTTTAAATGTCACATACAAATATAATTTTTTTGAAGAGAACCTAATCTATGCAGCCAGCTTTCAGGAAGGGTTCTGTTTAAACTAGGCCTCTTAGTAGCCAATTACAAATTATCATACTAATATTTTTAATCTCTTATATATCTTCTTTGTAACTTATCTATAATTCTCTCGGATATTATTTTGGAATTCACAATGTTGATTGATGTTCCATAAGCTCCATGTCGTCATCGCTTCCAATGCTAAATATTTCATTGTATTCTTCTTCTTTCCTAGTGGTTAATTTTTCAAAGCTAAAATTTCTTCTTTCTGAATTAATCCAATCTCTTAATAATACGAAATCTCTAGGCTGTCTTCCGCTAATGAATGTCTATGAACTCCGATTTAAAATTTTGTCGCGCTAAAAGCACTATCCGATGCTATTGATGATGCTTGAATAGCCAGGGTATCTCGGTCCATTATTGAAAATATTGGAAAAGCTTTGCCACGCTCCTTCAACTATTCCAAGAGTTGTTCGTTGGCTTCTTCATCTTTAACATTTTCCAATCCTTCATTAAGATAAGAATCAATTTCATCATCAATAGAGGAATCAAAACCTGTTATATTATCCATATCTTCCCATAGAACTTTTGCTCTAGACTTAGAAGTAGAAGGATCAATTTCACCACCTGTTGTTTTCATAGATTTATATTTATCAAACATTAATCTATGTTAGCTTTGCAGTCTTCCAGAGATGGTTGTTCATTTTTTGAGTTTCTAACTTCTCACAAATTCTACGAACAAGTCCCTTTACACCTCTTAATTTTAAAGATAGGTTATGTAGAGTAGAAATTAAATAAACTTGCGGAATAGGGAAAAAACTTTTTAAAATTTGAAACTATTTTATTAATAACCGGTGCATAAGTTGAATTTATTTTATACTTATCAAATACAACAAAAATTTCACAACTATACCATAATATTTGTTTAACAATACGATAATATATCCCAGAAAATTATTTTGTAGCATAATAAAATTTTTCTAAAATTCTTTTAAGCTCTTTGATCTAATCCCAATTAGAATCAACAATTGGATCAACGAAAATACCATTATGCATATTAAATACCTTTTGTATAGGCACCCGATAATCATAAGCAATTTTAAGTATTTCATAAGTAGAATTCCACTTAGTACAAACATCTTTTGGAACGTTTCTGTATGGATGATTAGCGCTAGCACATTGTTGAGCAAATTCCCGAAGTCTACTCGTTTTATTAGCACGAAAAGTGTAGCCACAAGCATGTTGTATTTACTACAAGTATAAGCAAATAAATTAATATTATTTTTTACAACCAAGTTAAAAATATGGTGTGCACATCTAATATGAAAAATTACTCGATTAATTGTATAAAGCCTAGTTTTTAAGCTAGTTATTGCAGTTGTGTTAGCAGAAGCATTCTCTAAGGTGATAGTTAAAACTTTATCACTGAATCCATAAAAACCAAGTATTTGTATAACAGTAATTGCAATATATACTCCAGTGTGCTTTTCACCAACAAACTTATAACCAATAATATGTTTTTGCATGTTCCAATGATGATCAACCCAATGACATGTAACAGTTAAATAACCAAACCCAATGACAAAAAATTTCCCAAAATATTGCTCCAAACACTTGACAAATTAATTTGAAGCTTGAAAGTTGCTCAAAAAATTTGCCCAAATACTTGAAACTTATCACTTGATTATGAGTAGATTGAGAGAACAATAAAAATAGAATGTAAGAGATTTGAGAGAGAATGATTGATTTTTGTGAAAAACAAATGAAGAAGGATGTGAGCATTTATAGTTAAAAATAGAGCCAAAGTGTAATTTCATAAACTTAGGTGTTATATTAAAAGTTTGGGGGGCAATATATACTCTAGTGTGTTTTGAATCAACAACTTATAACCAATAATATGTTTTTGCATGTTCTAGTGATGATTAACCCAATGACATGTAATAGTTAAATAATCACAATCCAATGACAAGAAATTGCCCAAAATATTACTCCAAACACTTGACCAATTAATTTGAAGCTTGAAAGTTGCTCAAAAAATTTGCCCAAATACTTGAAACTTATCACTTGACTGTGAGTAAATTGAGAGAACAAAAAAAAAATTTAAGAGATTTGAGAGAGAATGATTGATTTTTGTGAAAAAAACGAAGAAGTATGGGAGTATTTATAATTAAAAATAGAGCCAAAGTGTAATTTAATAAACTTAAGGGTTATATTAAAAGTTTGGGGGGCAATATATACTCTAGTGTGTTTTGAATTAACAAACTTATAACCAATAATATGTTTTTGCATGTTCCAGTGATGATCAACCCAATGACATGTAACAGTTAAATAATCACAACCCAATAACAAGAAATTGCCCAAAATATTGCTCAAAACACTTGACAAATTAATTTGAAGCTTGAAAGTTGCTCAAAAAATTTGCCCAAATACTTGAAACTTATCACTTGATTGTGAGTAAACTGAGAGAACAAAAAAATTAGAATGTAAGAGATTTGAGAGAGAATGATTGATTTTTGTGAAAAAAAAATGAAGAAGTATGGGAGTATTTATAGTTAAAAATAGAGCCAAAGTGTAATTTAATAATCTTAGGGGTTATATTAAAAGTTTGGGGGGCAATATATACTCTAGTGTGTTTTGAATCAACAAATTTATAACCAATAATATGTTTTTGCATGTTCCAGTGATGATCAACCCAATGACATGCAATAGTTAAATAATCACAACCCAATGACAAGAAATTGCCCAAAATATTGCTCCAAACACTTGACGAATTAATTTGAAGCTTGAAAGTTGCTCAAAAAATTTGCCCAAATACTTGAAACTTATCACTTGATTGTGAGTAAATTGAGAGAATAAAAAAAATAGAATGTAAGAGGTTTGAGAGAGAATGATTGATTTTTGTGAAAAAAATGAAGAAGGATGGGAGTATTTATAGTTAAAAATAGAGTCAAAGTGTAATTTAATAAACTTAAGGGTTATATTAAAAGTTTGGGGCAGGGGGATATAGGGTGTTTTTTTTGGGGGGGGGGGGGGGGGGGGAATATGTTCGTTTTTGGACGTCGGAAACGACTATTTTTCAATTGAAGCCGTTGTCCAACGACTATAACAAAAAGAAAATAAACTAAAAAAGACGCGGGATGGCGGGACGGGACGGGATAAACAGGACGAAATGGCCATGCCGTCCCATCCCTTGTCTCGTTTAACATGGGCTCATCCCGTTTAGAATTAGGTGGGACGATAAATTGGACAACCTCACCCAACACTAAAAGAAAACAATAAAAGATCATACTTCTCCATTCACTTTTACTTGTCCACTATAATAAAATATATTTTCAATTTTACTTGTCCACTATACTAAATTAAGAGACATTCTTTTTTTCTTGTTTTATTTCGTCATTAACTACTTATTCTTTAAATAATTTTTTAAGACTTTTGGAAATGTTATCATTATTATAAGTAAAATTATAATTTTTTCTTTAATGAAAGTGCAAAGTCAAAAGTAGATAATTAAGAATGAACGAAAGGAGTACAATTTTATTTATATTTATTACCATTAGAATTGCATTAAAAGACGCATCTAGGAATACTAAACATGTGCAATTGTGCTTAAAGACAATTTTTAGTTTATTATAACCAACTTCCTTGGTGCAATAGTATATATTTCCAACTTCCTAATAAACTACACTGACTCGACCCTAGACCAAATTAAAAATTATAAGGCTGGCTTATAGTATTTAATTTTTTGCTTGATACAACGTTAACTTACCTTCGATCGTTCAAGGACTGAGGATTGTTTTTGGCACTTTAACCAACTAGCTTTTATATTAATAATTGTTCAACTAATATAATCATTCATACTTGTTTACTCATTAATCTCGTTGTCTTTAATATAAAGCCGTGATGGGTTTCCATTAACGCACTAAGCAACTTGAATAATATTTTAGTTTCCAAAAGGTTACCATCTGTTTTGTAAATATGTATTTAGAACATAAGTATGATTTATTTAACCTAGACTTGGCTTTATAGTCATGTTTTGACTATATATTTATGTTGACCAGTTGTCTTTTTAATATTTTTTTTTGGTTAAACCTAGAACAAGTTTATATTTTACTCCTTACTAGTAATACATTATTTGTATTGGTAAAAAACGGTCTTAACACGTTGCCCAGTCAATGTATAGTAGCACTTATTTATATTTTGAAGGCATTTTGATTCTAATTCTGATACAGATTGTTAGCAATTTTTCCCTTCGTATTCATCAGCTTTGTTCACCATTCCTATTCAACAGCTCCACTTAATCAAGGATCATCAAATTTGAATGATTTCTCCTTCATTTTATCGTTAATTCATTACTTATTTTTACGATGCTCATTTGCTTTTACTTTTTAAACTGAGTCGGTTGCTTTTATCCTCAAAATAATTTTTAAGTTAAACACCATTTCGATTTCAATCAGCAAAATTCTAGGAACTAAAGAATCATGAGATGTCACATGAAAGGTGTTATGTTGCGGAAGAGACAAACCTAAAAATAAAAAAAAATAAAAAATACTAAATTTTAACGTGAAAAACTTTCAAAACACTTAACAAAAGAATGGGCTTGATCTACCAGTTTATTTATGTATTTATTTATTTACTTATTCTAAGAGCATCCTAGGTATCTTTCCTTATTAACGAAAAGATTTGGGTTCCAAATGGCAAACCGTTGCGTAACAAATATTACAATCTGTTATAAATACACTTCTATTTAAGGTGAATGTCTTTAATTAGAGAGATTTTAGAGTCCTATTATTGGTAGCTAGATCATCCCACTCCCTATAAATAAAGGGGTCTTCTACCATTGTAATACACTCCTAACATTCTCTAAGTATCAATAAGAAGAACTATCTCTACTCTTCTCTCTATTGCCTTGTTCTTGCATTATTGTTCTTGTCTTTTATATTATTTCATAACACGTTATCAGCACGAGACTCTACCGTCTCAAGAACCATTCTCGAAAAATCTAAGGTATTTCCCTCTTCCTAATTTAATTTTCGATTATGTCTGACATTACGAAAAGAAAGTTCGTTGCCTACTGCTAACATGATGCAATGTTAGCAGTAGTTCCTTAGAATATCTTCAATATGCTCAAATATCAATAATATTTTTATTTTCCAGTAGGGGTAATCGACTAGCCTGAAAAACTAGTCGATTATCTACTATTTTCGCATTAAAGCTGAAAAACAATTGATCAACAATCGATTGTCTTTGTCTAACAATCGATTGTCGTTAAGACAGTGTAATCTGGAATTTTTCAAAAATCATCCACAATCGATTGTCTATGCCTAACAATCGATTGTCGTTATAACAGTATAATCTGGAATTTTTCAAAATAACCAACAATCGATTGTCTATGCATAACAATCGATTGTCTTAAAACAGTGTGCTCTGGAATTTTTCAAAATAGCCAACAATCGATTGTCTATGCATAACAATCGATTGTCTTAAAACAGTGTGCTCTGGAATTTTTCAAAATAGCCAACAATCGATTGTCTATGCATAACAATCGATTGTCTTAAAACAGTGTGCTCTGGAATTTTTCAAAATAGCCAACAATCGATTGTCTATGCATAACAATCGATTGTCTTAAGACAGTGCGACCTAAAGTTTTTCAAAATAGCAAATAATCGATTGTGTGTGTTTAACAATCGATTGTCAATGTTCAACAATCGATTGTTTGTGTTTAACAATCGATTGTTTGAAGAAAATGCTTAAACTGAAATTTTCAAACTGCAAAGTAATCAATTATGGATAACATATCTGATTTTGTTAGTCAACTGTTAGCAGCAGATTTTGAAAATATTATGTGACACAAACGAATTGAACTTGTTTATTCTTATGTTCGTGTATCTCTTTTGTATGTCAAACTATGGGATAGCAAATATGGATATCTCACAAAGCGAACTTGGATCAACGTCCAACTGTAAAAGTATTTGCCTAGTTGATTCATGTACTACACATACAATACTCAAAGAAAAGAAATATTTCTCTCAACTAAATATGTGTAAGGCAAACGTTACTACAATCTCTGGAAGTAGTAAATTGATTGAAGGCTCCGGAAGAGCAATTGTAACTCTGCCCAAAGGCACGACGTTAATCATAGAGAATGCAATGTTCTCCTCCAAGTCTAAGAGAAACTTGTTGAGTTTTAAAGATGTACGCCGAAATGGCTATCATATTGAGACAATGGATGAAGATAATCTTGAATATCTCGTCATCACAAAGAATGTCTCCGGCCAAAAGAGGGTTATTGAGAAATTCCCGTCTTTATCTTGTGGTCTGTATTGGACAAGAATTAGTGCAATTGAGGCACATTCAACAGTAAACCAAAGGGTTACTGATTCCAATACCTTTATACTTTGGCATGATCGATTGGGACACCCAGGATCGGTCATGATGAGACGGATTATAGGAAGCTCATATGGGCATCCGTTAAAGAATTTCAAAATTCTTTCGAATAATGAATATCCTTGCACTTCGTGTTATCAAGGCAAGTTGATTATCAGGCCATCACCAACAAAGGTTGGGACTGAGTCACCCACGTTTCTGGAACGTATACAAGGGGACATTTGTGGACCTATTCACCCACCTAGTGGGTCGTTTAGGTATTTCATGGTCTTGATAAACGCATCCTGTAGATGGTCTCATGTGTGCCTATTGTCATCACGCAACCTTGCGTTTGCGAAATTAATGGCACAAATAATTCGACTACGAGCACAATTTCCAGATAATCCAATCAAGTCCATTAGACTGGATAATGCTGCTGAGTTTACATCCCAAGCATTTAATGATTATTGCTTATCAATCGGGATAAAAGTTGAACATTCTGTAGCTCATGTTCACACTCAAAACGGTCTTGCAGAATCGTTAATTAAACGCCTGCAGTTGATTGCAAGGCCATTACTTATGAGAACGAGGCTGCCCACTTCGGTATGGGGTCACCCCATCTTACATGCAGCAATGCTAATTCGTCTCAGACCGACGAATTACCACAAGTATTCCCCGTTGCAATTGGTTTTGGGTCATGAGCCCAATATATCCCATTTAAGAATTTTTGGATGCGCAGTATATGTGCCTATAGCACCGCCATCCCGCACCAAAATGGGTCCGCAAAGAAGGTTAGGAATATATGTTGGGTTTGAATCGCCCTCCATCATTCGCTACCTCGAAACATTGACAGGCGACGTATTTACTGCACGATTTGCAGACTGTCGATTCGATGAGACACTTTTCCCAAAATTAGGGGGAGAAGTTGGTGAAACCAAACGGGAAATTTTGTGGAAAAATGCATCATTATCTCATCTTGATCCACATACCTCTATTTGTAAAAGAGAGGTACAAAAGATTATCCATTTGCAAAGAATAGCAAATCAAATGCCTGACGCATTTACGGACTTGAAAAGGATAACGAAATCCCACATTCCCGCGGAAAATGTTCCAATCCGTATTGATGTCCCTGTTGGACAATCATCTAGTGTCATAACCAATGAGTCGAATGCACGCCTGAAGCGTGGCAGACCATTAGGTTCCAAAGATCGAAATCCTAGAAAGAGGAAAAAGAACGATCAAAATGACACCACGAAAGAATCTCATGATTTAACAAATTCTGAGATTCATGAAAAATCCATTGAGCCCGAGACTCTGGAAAATACGGAACTATCCCTAAATCCAATTAATATTGAGGCAAATATTAATCGAGTGGATATTGTGGTGGATAATGCCTTTGCTTATAATGTAGCATCTAGCATTATGCAAGAATGTGAGGATCTCGAACCTCAATCTGTTGAAGAATGTCGAAAAAGACAGGATTGGCCAAAGTGGCAAGAAGCAATTCAATCAGAATTGAATTCGCTGGCAAAACGTGAAGTTTTTGGCCCTATTGTTGAAACACCTAATGGTGTTAAGCCTGTCGGCTATAAATGGGTCTTTGTACGCAAAAGAAATGAGAAAAACGAGGTACAAAGATATATAGGGACGCCTTGTTGCACAAGGTTTTTCTCAAAGGCCTGGTGTCGATTATGAAGAGACATATTCGCCTGTAATGGATGCGATAACCTTTCGTTATCTCATAAGTTTTGCTGTCCATGAAAAGCTTGACATGCACTTAATGGATGTGGTTACTGCCTATCTTTATGGCTCACTTGATAATGAGATATACATGAAAATTCCGATGGACTCAAGATGCCAAACGCGCATAATTCAAAATCTCGGGAAATGTTCTCAATTAAATTGCAAAGATCCTTGTATGGTCTAAAGCAATCTGGACGAATGTGGTATAATCGTCTGAGTGAGTACTTGTTAAAAGAAGGCTATATAAATGACGCTATTTGCCCGTGTGTTTTTATAAAGAAAACAATATCGAAATTTGTTGTACTTACCGTATATGTCGATGACATAAACCTTATTGGAACCCCTATAGAACTCCAAAAGGTAATTGATTATCTAAAGGATGAATTCGAGATGAAAGATCTCGGAAAGACTAAACTATGTCTTGGTTTGTAAATTGAACATTTGGCAAACGGAATTTTTGTTCATCAATCTACCTATACAGAAAAGGTACTGAAACGGTTTTACATGGATGAAGCACATCCTTTAAGTACACCGATGGTTGTTCGATCACTTGATGTGAACAAAGATCCATTCCGACCACAAGAAAGGAATGAAAAGCTACTTGGTCCTGAAGTACCATATCTTAGCGCAATTGGCGCACTAATGTATCTTGCAAATACTACAAGGCCTGACATATCCTTTTCAGTTAATGTCTTAGCAAGATTTAGCTCGGCTCCTACGAGGAGACACTGGAATGGGATCAAACACATATTGCGGTACCTAAAGGGAACTACCGATATGGGCTTATTTTATGGCAAGAATTGCAGCCCGAATCTTGTTGGTTATGCTGATGCTGGATATTTGTCCGACCCACACAAGGCTCGATCTCAAACGGGTTATGTGTTTACCTGTGGAGACACCGCCATATCTTGGCGATCGACTAAGCAATCAATTGTGGCTACTTCATCTAATCATGCCGAGATAATTGCTATTCATGAAGCAAGTCGGGAGTGTGTGTGGTTAAGGTCGATAATACATCATATCCAAGACAAATGTGGTTTGAAGTGTGATAAACTACCCACAACTTTGTATGAAGACAATGCAGCATGTATAGCTCAATTGAAGGGAGGATTCATAAAAGGAGATAGAACGAAGCATATTTCACCAAAGTTATTCTTCACACATGATCTTCAAAAGAATGGTGATATCAATGTTCAACAGATTCGTTCAAGCGACAATATGGCTGACTTGTTCACAAAATCTCTACCAAAGTCAACCTTCAAGAAGCTAGTTCACAAGATCGGGATGCGAAGACTTAAGGACATAAATTGATGTTTTTATCAGGGGGAGTTAATGCGCGTTGCACTCTTTTTCCCTTACAAGGTTTTGTCCCACCGGGTTTTCCTTGCGAGGTTTTTAACGAGGCAACCAATAGGCGCATATTCAAACATGTGTACTCTTTTTCCTTACTTTAATTTTTCCCATTGGATTTTGTTTTAAGGTTTTAACGAGGCACATCATTGAATAGACATTCAAGGGGGAGTGTTATAAATACACTTCTATTTAAGGTGAATGTCTTTAATTAGAGAGATTCTAGAGTCCTATTATTGGTAGCTAGATCATCCCACTCCCTATAAATAAAGGGGTCTTCTACCATTGTAATACACTCCTAACATTCTCTAAGTATCAATAAGAAGAACTCTCTCTACTCTTCTCTCTATTGCTCTTGTTCTTGCATTATTGTTCTTGTCTTTTATATTATTTCATAACACAATCCGCATACTTCAACAATTATTGCTGCTAACGTTTTTTCTTCTTAAATTTCAGCGTATTAAGATAAAACAAAAGCAACTATAATCTTGGTTAGAAGTGTATTAGTTACTTCTACTTCTCGTAAAATAACGCAAAATTTTTCTACTTGAACACAAATAAATGCAAAATAAGGGAAATTAATATCTGTCCATTTATAAGTAGCTCACTATAAAAATTATTCAATATAAACAATATTACTAATATTAGTTATTAGTCATAGACTTACCAAAACTAGCCAATAAAAATTAAAAAATTAAATATTAGGGTTCTTTCTATCAAAGAATCACATGCAAAAATCATCTTTCATATTTTAAGCGTAATCAGCAACATTAGATACAAAATGGAAGGGAAATTTCATAGACGGGGTAGAAAATAAGGTGATGAAATACAAAAATCTATACAATTTTCAAAAAATCTAAACAAAAAGGGAATTTTTGAATGGGTATAGATGAAATTCATTGAAAATATATAGATAAGTAAATATACAAAATTTGAGGAAGATTGGAGGTGATTTGGACTGGTTATGTATCAAAATTTGTAATTAAATCGAGTTTGAAAAAGTCATCTGCGACACATGTATCAAACATGTATATGGCTGTATCTCACACACAAGTATACATGAATATACATGTGATATAAAAGTCCTAGGCGACACATGTATCAAATATGTATCAGGCATGTATCTCACACACAAGTATACATGGATATACATGTGATATACAATTGATATATGTGTGATACACAAATGATACACCGTGTAATATACATATCATTTTTTTCATGTTCATCTTTTACTTCGAATTTTCAATTCGAACCACCTCAAGACCTTATCAAATCAGCCCAAAATTGATATTCAAGCTCCTTATGTTGTGCCCAATCTATTTTAATAACACCCACTTAAAACAAAGCAAAAATTTGGTATGTTTTTTTTTGTTACAAATAACTAATTTGGCTAATATTAATAATATTTTATTAATTGGCCAATTTTTATAATAAGCTACTTATAAATGGACATAGCTGATAATTACCCTAATTTATAGGTCATATAGCAAAAGTATACCCCCAATTTATTACAAGAGCAATTTATGCTATATACTTACCTAATATAAAATAATTACCCGTTTCTACCTACTCTCAAACTAGTTACACTAAATATTTATCCGACCAAAAATATTTACCTGCACACTTTATAATTTATTTTTCTATTGCAATTGACCTGCACTTATCCTCATCTTTTTCTTATCCTTTTCTCTTTTTTTTTACTTTATGGCTGAAGCTTATATTTAATTCCAAATGTTTATGCCACATTTATTATTTTATAAAATGTTTCAAAGTAGGTTTTCTATGTACTTAGTAACTATGCTGATTTTCATTTTAATTTATCAGTGATGATTTAGAGTTTTAAAGAAGTCAGATGCATAGACAACCCTCTAAATTTGTGCGAGTATTTAATTTAGCCATCCAAATTAAATCTACAACCATTTGAACATTTATATGTATTTAAATATCCACCATTGTTGGACTTGAAGCTCAATTTTATTTTTGAAGATTTCTTATTTTTCAAAGTGGATGCTGTTAAATATTGCTTATAGTACCTTCGAGAAGTTCTTACCAAATTTCATAGCAATTGGAGCTAATTTGAGGTGATTGAGATTGTAATTTTTAGCTGAAAATCGAAGAAGAACACATCTACCCAATAATATACTGCTACGGTATACAATATGTTGTAGGAGTATATAGCTATACTGCAACAATATACTATTATACTTTATAATATATTGCAACAGTATATTATAATAATCGAAGAAGAACATAATTAACTATCAGTATATCGCTAACAGTATACAATATACTATAGACATATATAGTTATGATGCAACAATATACTATTATATTATATAATATATTGTTATAGTATAATGTAATAATATGCAATATAGCGTAACAGTATGTTATAATAGCATACAATATACTATAATATTATACTTATTACCAGTAAATTAACTTTTCTTTTCCCTTTTAATTTGCCTTATATTTTACCCAGCGTGAGGGACAGATTGAAAATGCAAAACAAATATTATAGTATACTATATAATATAACGGTATACTCTTACAATTAGATCCTTTTAGATTTTTTAAAATTTTTTATTAACAACTGATATTATTTTAATTTGATAATTGAATTAATTTTTTTTAACTCTTTGCGTACAATTGTATACTCTGTTGGTATATCTATATACTATACTAGTATCATATGTTAGTTAATATTTTTATTTATATTAGCTACATTTAATCGGTACACAATTTAATCTTTTTAGTAATAGTATAAAAAAAATAGTGAAAACAATAAATGAAATTAGATTACGAAGAGAAAAAAGAATATAAAAAAAGGTTATATGAAATTAGAAAAGGAAAAAAATAAAAAATAAGAAGAAAATGAGAAAAAAGGAGAAAAGAAGCATACAAAAAAAAGAAAGAATTGGAGAATAAAGAAAAAGTTCCCCACAAAAACTACTATGGATAGGAAATGTTATTAGTTTATGGATAAAAAAATTAAATGGGCAGATAAGGATAAATAATTTTATTTTTGTAGGTAACTATGTCAAAACCCTTAATTATAAACCAAAATTATTTTAAAATATTATTGTCTATATCTACCTTTTTTATTTTATAGCAAAATAAGTATTTATGGTATATACTAACATTGAAGCATGAAATACATTATTTATGTTTTTCTTCTCTCTTAGACAGCTGGATATACCTATTTTTAAGGTGATTGTTGTTAATGTATTCATGAATACATAATGCGAATACATGTGTGCACAGTTGGATTACAATAGTTTTAGGTGATTTTTGCTGTTGTATTCATGAATACATGGCGCGAATACATGCGCGTAAAGTTTTACTGCCCTAATATTAGGCCTTTTTTATTGTTGTATTCATGAATACAACAGTGCGAATACATGTGACTACATGCGCGTAAAGCTGGACTGTCCTGATTTCAGGTGCTTTTTTTGCTGCTGTATTCATGAATATGTGGTGCGAATATATGTGAATACATGCGCGTACAATTGGACTGTTCTGATTAGTAGGTACTTTTTATTGCTGTATTCATAATATAACAACACAAATACACTATCATAATAACTAAATAGTAGCTATTGGAAGTAATTATAATATAGAAATTATAAAAAATTAATAGTCACTGAATAATAATGATTTCTAAAAATTCATGTACTGTTATGAAATAATAAAAGAACAAGAACAATATTGCAGAGAGAGTAGGGAGAGGAGTATTCTTATTGATACTTTTGGGATGATTTACAATGGGGTAAGACCCCTCTATTTATAGACATAGAAAAGACTTAGCCTCAAAGTAAAACTCTTCTATAAGATAGACATTCACTCTAATTAGAGTTCTATTTATAACACTCCCCCTTGAATGTCTATTCAATAATGTGCCTCGTTAAAACCTTAACTAAAACAAAACCCAATGGGAAAAATTAAAGAAAAGGAAAAAGAGTACACATGTTTGAATATGCGCCTATTGGTTGCCTCGTTAAAAACCTTGCAAGGAAAATCCAGTTTGGACAAAACCTTGTAAGGGAAAAAGAGTGCAACGCGCATTAACTCCCCCTGAATAGAGCATCAATTCACATCCTTGAGCATTTGAATTCCAATCTTGTGCACCATCTTCAAAACGATCTTTGGTAGAGATTTGATAAATAAATCAACCATATTGACTTGAATAAATATTCCGCACCTTGAAATTATCATTCTTGATAGATATGATCATCTTCATATAATGTAGTGGAATGACTCTTCAATATCTCCATAGGGGTATTCTCGATGCCATCCATTGACTTTATACTTTCAAGTATTCGAACTACATGTCCAAAACTACATGTCTTTCATATGGAATCAATTCTACTTGAATTGTATCTCTTCCATTTGGCCAATATTTTGTTTGTATTCGACAAACACAAGATCCTCATCGATATTTGGCGCTATTATAGATGTCGTCGACGATCATTTTATATCGGTTCCAATAAAATTTTCATAAGGACATAACATGGAGATCCCTTTATTCATATATCAGGTACCGAAATCTCTCATGAGATTTTATGAAGTGTTATGTCATGTGATCTTCTGGATCACTTGCCTCCTCATTATGATCACTTCGATCATTTGCTCATCTTCTTTATTAAGAAGTTCCATTTTGAAACCGATTTGTCTATACGCTTCAGGCGTATCCAAGACTTTGTCCTTCTAGGACTTAATATGAGCATTTGCAGTGAGAATATAGTTACATTCTTTGGGTCAGCAAATGCGTGTAGCATGCTTTGCAATATGTTGCAATTGAATTATCCCTTTTATGAACTTCAGGTTCATATCATGATATTCGAGGATCTAAATATACAAATGATAATTCATCCCATGTAACCTTTTCTCAATTGTTTATCATGTCTCCCCCTCATGTTAGAAAAGCTAACTTGTTTCCTCAACTTTGAGAAATCATCTTTGTGCATTATCATGTCAATATACATAGCACATTAATAATAAGATGAAATTATTTGATTCCGGACCCTGAACCACTTGTGAGGGGAGAATATACTCTCGTATACAACGTATATCAAACTGATATATATATAACTTTGTTCTCATAAGAAACAGTTTAGCTATTAAGTGGAGGCACTCAATAATTATCTTGCTAAACCAACTCTGATATAAACCAACTTATCAAGATGAACTATCTTGAGTAGAAAATCTGGAAATTATGCTCGAAGTTATATTACTGAGCAATTTACCTCGCAAGCACCGGCCAGGCTGCGAGTCAATAACAATTGCGCAAGTAACCATTTCATAGATGCATCATATGTGGTATACATGGCAGGTGAATGGGCCCATATTCACCTTTGGTATTTCCAGAATTTATGGGCTTCAACCCGAACTCTTTAGTTGGTCAATTCATTAATGAGAACAAGTGATACAAGAGAATTCCTAAAGAGTTCTTTAATATTCACCCATGTGATTCTCTATTATTGCACATCATACTTAAAATTTGATGGCTAACCCGAATGCCAACTGAATAAATTATCAATATTGGTAAACTTCAAATTTACACCATGACATGTGCACTTATCAATAAACTTCAGGTTTATTATGACATGGGTTTTTATACCAATAGATATCCACTTTATTGTGGCATTCCTTTGTTTGTGTAGTACAAACTGGAGAATAAAGCGGGTAGCTTTTCATATACAAATTATCCCGCTACAAGTTGTAGTAATAGAAGATATCAAATCTTTCCTTTATTTGTAGTCTCAATATAATCAGCGCTTTCGCGTGTACTTTGGAAACTGAATAAGTTTCTTTGAGACTTACTACAGCACAATACTCAATTGTGTTTCTCCAACATAGTAATAATTGGCTCTTCTAGAGCTCTCAAGTAATTATGTACTACCACAAATTCATCAACATCCATGTGGTGAATATCTTTCTTAAAGAGAAAGTTATACCATTATGGTCATGTCAAACTTATATGCAAGATATGTTTCTTGCATTATTTTTGTCCTTTGATAATCACATTGACAAATTATTTTGGCGTACAATAGGTACGTGACCAATGACCATTCATGCCATAATAATGACATCATCTCAAAACCTCTTTCTAGGGGTGAGTGTGGTATCATCAATACCAATTTCATGTTCATATTCTTCCAATAATGAATATGTATTCGTGAATCAGATGTTGTTACATTCACTGCGGGGATATGTGATTTTGTTATCCTTTTCAAATCTGTAAATGCGTCTGGCATTTGATTTGCTATTTTTTGCAAATGGATAATTTTTTGCACCTCATTTTCACAAATGGAGGTATGTGGATCAAGATGAGATAATGATGCATTTTTCCACAAAATTTCCCGTTTGGTTTCACCAACTTCTCCCCCTAATTTTGGGAAAAGTGTCTCATCGAATTGACAGTCTGCAAATCGTGCAGTGAACAAATCCCCTGTCAATGTTTCGAGGTAGCGAATAATGGAGGGCGATTCAAACTCAACATATATTCCTAACCTTCTTTGCAGACCCATTTTGGTGCGGTATGGCGGTGCTACAGGCACATATACTGCTCATCCAAGAATTCTTAAATGGGATATATTAGGTTCATGACCCAAAACCAATTGCAACGGGGAATATTTGTGACAATTCGTCAGTCAAAGACGAACTAGCATTGCTGTATGCAAAATGGCGTGACCCCAAACCGAAGTGGGCAGCCTCGTTTTCATGAGTAAATGAGGTATTCAAGATTATACTCATGTATTGTCTCAATCTGATATCCATTTTGAATGATATCTCTAAAACTCAACAAGTTCCTTTTTAGACTTGGAGGAGAACATTTTGACTGATATCATTAAGACTCAACAAGTTCCTCTTAGACTTGGAGGAGAACATTGCATTCTCTAAAATATTGTTCATTTAGGCAGAGTTATAGTTGCTCTTCAAGAGCCTTCAATCAATTTAATTCTCATGGTTTGACATACAAAAGAAAATATATGAACATGAGAATATACAAATCTGTTTGCTTCATATTTAAACAATATTTTCAAAATCTGCTGAGGTTATTCGACTAACTAAATCAGATAGTCGACTATCATGCCTTGCGGAAAAGTCCAGTTTTAATGCGAAATATTAGATAGTCGAATAACTAAGTTGATAGTCGAATAACTTAGTAAACAGTTGTCAGGTTATTCAAATAACTAAATCAGATATTCGAATAACTTAGCTTGCGGAAATTCCAGTTTTTAATACGAAATATTAGATAGTCGACTAACTTATTAGTTAATCGACTAACTTTGCTGGAAAATAAAAATTTCTTTGAAATTTAAGCATATTGAAACATTCTAAAGAACTAATACTAACATTATATCATAAACTAACTAATACGAGCTGATACTAATGACTATTAGTTTATTCACTAATTAATACAAATAAAATCAAACAATTCCATCTTCCTTCATCACAGATCCATCACCGATTAAGTGGTCTATTTTCCCCTCAGGGTGCTCAAAGAAGTCTGCCACATCCAGGTGGGTGATGTCAAAATTGTCGTCAGAGACAAAATTTGTTTCAGGGCCTTTACTCTTTAGATATGCTTGATAAAGCTCAACCAAATGTCTTGGTACACGGTAAATTTTTGCCCAGTGCCCTTTTCCATCGTAACGATAATATATAGTTTATGAACTATTTGCTTTTGGATTGTCATCATATCGTGCTTGTGGCAGAGTGACCAACTTCAGGTTGTCATATCTCTCCTTTAAGCCATTCCACAAGATAGGTGGATCTTTGACTGTGATATATTTAATTTTTAAACCTTTATCAAGGTGATGGCGTAAGAAAATCAAGGCCTTAGCACAGTTTCAAACCTTCATCAAGGTGATGGCGCAAGAAAATCAAGGTCTTAGCATAGTCTTGGGTGGATGCATTATTTCTGTCTTTAATGGCATCTCCAAGACCCATTGCATCCAAATGGATTTCAGCATCCAACACCCATGTCATATAGTTCTTGCCCGAAATTTCAAGGGCAACGAACTTTCTTTTCATAATGTCAGACATAAAACAAAATTACATCAAGAGCGTGTCCATACTTACGGGCTTTATTACAATTATCATATTCACTTCAGGGAATGGATCATAATCATCTGTATGTGCTATATACAATCTCATGTCAAATATTACTTTCATAAAGTGAAAGATTATTTTGAGAATCTTTATTATTCTCGTTACCACAATAATGACGATTATAATTTCGTCTATTGCCACGTCCTCATTCATTGATACCTTCATGGTAATAATTTTGTCTTCTTTCAGACTTATCATATACTGCTACACATTCTCTAAAGGGAATGGAGCAAATTCAATTTGGACGGATTTTTAAATCTTTTCAGACTTATCACATACTGCTACCACATTCTCTAAAGGGAATGGAGCAAATTCAATTGGACGGATTTTGTCTTCTTTCAGACTTATCACATACTGCTACCACATTCTCTAAAGGGAATGGAGCAAATTCAATGGGACGGATTTTCAATTCTTTGCCCACAATCATACATGAATTTAATCATGGCAATACATAGAACTTTAACCACTTCACGTGGTTATAATTCCTTACAAACTCCATTAGAGTTATAATCAAACTTTGTTGTCTATGTTCGTATATGAAATCAAATCGTAAATTTCAAGAATTTGAAAGGGAAAAGTAAATTACTTACCTTTAAGGTATACCAATAAATGTTGTGATTTCAAATATACCTCTTGAGTTTCCATCCCGTTGCATTACTTTATGATGATACCATCTCTTCTATTTTCCGTACAGAAATTCTAGATGATGACGAAGGTGGCGAACCGGAAAACTTGCCGCCGGCGGTGGATGTCGGAGAGGCGGCAACCGGAGAACGGGAACTTCTCAGTAATTCGATTGGTTAGAGATTCGTGCTTAATTTTCTCAAAGAGATTCTTGAGATAGTAGAGCTTCGTGCTGATAACGTGTTATGAAATAATAAAAGAACAAGAACAATATTACAGAGAGAGTAGGGAGAGGAGTATTCTTATTGATACTTTTGGGATGATTTACAATGGGGTAAGACCCCTCTATTTATAGGCATAGAAAAGACTTAACCTCAAAGTAAAACTCTTCTATAAGATAGACATTCACTCTAATTAGAGTTCTATTTATAACATGTACTTTATAATAGGTGTCAATTGGTCTATATTTGGTCCAACACTTGTAAATACTAAGGCAGCGTGTACGGAGATATTCGATTTTGTACCGTTATCGTGAAGAAATTTAGTATTAGCTTATTTTAAAATTACTAATTGAAAGTTATATTTAAATACTTTTTTTACGCAGAACTAAAATCTGAAAAAATATCCTTTTTTAAAATCTAAAAAATTCTAGCATAATATGATACAGTACGAATTTTTTACATATAAAATTTTAGCATAATATGCTGAAATTCATAATAGGTGAAATCCAAAATTTTATGCTGATATTTTACATACAAGAGTTCCATATTCTAGCATATTATGCAGGATTTTTTTTTATATTTCAGTTAAAGATATTTTTGTCTAGACTTTATCTCCCCATTTAATAATAATTATTTTTTAATTATGTTACAAACACTGGCTATTGTTAATAAGGTTGAAGGTTGAACATATTTGGTGCCTCGCCCTTGTCGCCTTCACTGTAGAATGAAAATGATGGAAATACTAATCTAAAAAGGGATTTTAGCATGTCGTGACAACGCACTCACATAATTAGCAAAAATAATCCAAGTTATAGAGATTGACATCAAATAGTTAATAAATATATTTTACAATAATAATGTATATATCATAACCTTTTTTTCTTCCTTGTGTATATCAATATATATATTAAAATTTTATTTTTATTCTTTGTATATCTAAAATATGAAATCATATATAGTTATTTAACATTTATTGTTACCTTTTATCAATGTACATCACAATAAAAAATTATATTATGTATATATCGCTGTATATTACACATCGAGTGTATATCACAAATTTATTTTCATGCTTTGTATATCAAAATTTTATTTACACCTATAATTATATTTTATATTTTTATAATTTAAAGCTTGCTTTAAACCTGTTATATCAAAAAAATATTTTTCTTCTTTGATCGATAAAAAAAATTGAAGTAAGTTTATTCAGAATGAGTTTCACTCTCTTAAAATTAGTTAGGACAATTTGATTCCATATTAAATTTTTATTGCCTTATCAAACAATGTATATCACGGCATACAATACGATATACATACGAATACACATGGTGATATACATAAATATACACCACTTCGAACATACATTTTTTTAAGAAGAAGAAGAAATTGGAGTGTACGAGATACAAATCAAATCGGATGAAGTCAATTGGTTTGGTTTGGTCTTTAGATTTAATAACCTGACACAATTGGTTTGGTTTGGTAATTGTAAAATCCGAACCAACCCGGTCTATGTACACCCCTACTATTAACAACTTAAAGATACTATGATTAATTCTCTAATACTACTACTATCTTAAGAGAATTTTTTTTCTGTTTTTAACATTGTATTTGTAGAATTTTTACATTTGATGAATGCCATGAATGCAACAGTAAATTTGGAATTTGTTTATGCAGAATAGTAGTATTAACAGATCAAAGAGATTAATATTTCGTGTAATATCCGTGGGATAATTAATTGTTGACTTGAAATTTGTGAAACATTTTAGTTGTTATTCGGTTTTTGTAGATAGAACTTAAGCTTTGCCATTTATATTTCACTCTTCCTGCAAAATGTTACTTCAACTTATAAAGTGCTTAAGTTTTTATAAGTGAACTAAATAACTTCAGCATCTTCTGCTGAAGTTTTTGAAAAAGCTTATCCATGATAAAAAAACTTCAGCTTATTTAGTGTTGAAGTTTTTGCAAATGAACTAAATAACTTCAGCATCTTCTGCTGAAGTTTTTGAAAAAGCTTTATGACAAAACTAATGAATTCAGGACAAAAAAGCTTAAGCTATTTTAGTGTTTAAGTTTTTACAAATGAACTAAATAACTTCAACATCTTATCAAGGAAAAAAAACTTCAGCACTGTCTTTGCTACTTTAGGCCCGTCTACTAGAATACGGAAGTTTTGCGTGATTACCTTTGCTACTTCAGCCCCGTATGCTGAAGTTAAGCGAAAAAGTGCACACACTTAAAAAATTATTTACAAAGCAGGCACACGTTAAAACGTGAGCCAAAAAATGGGTATATATGTAAATCCCCCGTTTTAGTTTAGTACTTAGGTACTTACAATATTAAATATCAATGTCCTAATATAGCTAAGAACCTCGGTTACTTTTATTTGATTAGAAGCCCTTTCTTTTCTTTCAAAGGTCACCTTATTTTTTATGTAAAAAATTATTAAGTCCATGTACTGTTATGTATGGTTCTTTTTCCTTACCGAACATTTAGCTTTTGGTTCAAAATGATGCAAATTAGAAACCGAATAGTGAAGTACAAGGATAAAAACAACGAATAAGTGGTACACACTCATAAGCTGCTTCCACTATAGTTCGATTGCTACTTCGATATACTGAAGCATAAACGTCACCATATATTAGTGTTTAAACTTCCAAAATTATAAAATAATTGGTCAAATCTAGTTTTAATTAATTAAGTATTAGAACTTGCCACTATCTGCAATTAATAATAGGTATACATGAATGTACTAAATTAATGTTTAAGGGAGCTTTTGGCAAGAATTCATAAAACAGCCTTTTCATTCTTGTGAAAAGGGAACACTAATAAGAGCAACAAGAGAAGAAAAAACCTATGTATATATTCACTTAGGTCAACAAGAGAAGAAAAAACCTTTGACGTATTTGATCATGGCTTGTCAAGCAAGTGCGAAGGTCGTGGTAATGTATGCTAATTGGTTAGTTAGGGCAAATGGCTTTTATTTTGCAAATTATCTCAACCCTTTCTAATATGATCTAAAATTCATGTATCCATGGTGATACGGAGAATGCAGTATTGTAAGTGTAAAATATCAACTGTCGGTTGAGTGTTATTGGTTGTTGTGTTCTCTTGATTAGTATACGTACCCACGCGATACGCGAATTAGTTCAAAGGAAAAATGAGCAGAGAGGATAATAGACAAAATATATATTGTAGTCAAAATGTAGCGACCGTATTCAAAAGAATTAAATCAAAACACAAATAGATGAATTTCTTTCACTTGTTTCTAAAAAATTATTAGCAAGCTTACATTACATGCCATTTATTTGTACATCAGTCAAATTGCAGCTTGGAGTGATAAACCCTCCATAATTGCTTCAATTTTTTTTTTTGGTTTCCCTATTTGATGTTTCCGTAGCAAAGTTGGTTGATTAGGGTGGATTTCATAAATATCATTTGACTTGAAAGTGGCTGCAGTAATTCAAAAATTACCATGACCAGAGAGATTTGACCAATTGTGGTGATGTGAACGGTGTTGCAACTTCTTACCAAGCCTCAACTGTTTTCATTTGACTGTCGCTATTGTTAAAAATAAATTTAAAATAAACTTGATTTTGTAATAATTATTTGGGCTAAAGAAATTATGAAAAATAAAGAGCCCAATTAGCCTATTTTCTAGAATGTGAGCCTATTTGGCCCATGTTCTAGAAATATGCTCTAGAAATATCTTTAGAATAGTAGAATGATATAGATAAGTATGGAGTGATCTAGAGAGTGGATATTGTTGTAGAGTTGTGTAGAAGGTGATTTGTAGCCATTAGATTAAAGTTGTGTTGGATAAATCTTGGCCATTGATTGAGGAAGTGGCCAAGTATAAATATGTGTAGGATTGCTCATTTTGTATTAAGCCAAAAAAATTAAAAACAAGTTTGAGTAATAAAAGTTTCTCTTCTCCAAAATCTTTCTACTCTTCCAAAATTCCCTTAGCCTAAAAGCCTCCCTCCAAATATTAATAGCAATCCTCTTCCAATAAAGTGGTATCAGAGCCACAAGATTCTAACCAAAAATTTCTAAAACCATGGCAAATGGTGTTGCATCCTTCCAAGTTCTTATGCTCAACAAGAGCAACTATGATAATTGGAATATCAAGATGAAGGCTCTCCTAGGTGCACATGATGTTTGGGATATTGTAGAGAAAGGCTACAATGAGCCCCGAGATGAATCTACATTATCCCAAACTCAAAAGGATGGTTTGAAGGATTCAAGAAAGAGAGACAAGAAAGCTCTCTTCCTCATCTACCAAGCATTGGATGATGATGGGTTTGAGAAGATCTCAAGTGCAACCACTACTAAGGAAGCGTGGGAGAAACTCCAAACGTCTTGCAAAGGTGCCGAGCAAGTAAAGAAGGTACGTCTCCAAACATTAAGAGGAGAATTTGAGTCTTTACATATGAAAGAAGGGGAGTCCATTTCCGACTATTTTTTAAGAGTTTTGGTGGTTTCAAATCAAATGAAAAGAAATGGTGAAAAATTGTAAGATGTTAGAATTATTGAGAAGATACTCCGGTCATTAACTTCCAAATTCGAGCATATTGTCATAACAATTGAAGAAACTAAAAATTTGGAGGAGATGTCAATTGATCAATTAATGGGATCCTTACAAGCATATGAAGAAAAGCATAAGAAAAAACAAGATATAGTGGAGCAATTATTCAAGATGCAAATAAAAGATAAGGAAGAAAATACCGAAAATGGACGAGGTCAATATGGAAGAGGTCGTGGTCGTGGACGAGGTCGAGGCCATAGACGTGGACGAGGAGGTTTCAACAACAATGAAGAAAGAAGAGAATACCCAAGTCGTGGGAGAGGCAACCAAGGTGCAAGGTACGATAAATCTAAAATCAAACGTTATTCTTGTCAAAAATATGGACACTATGCTTCACAATGTAGAGGGTCTCAAACCAAAGTCGAAGAGACCGCCAACCTTGTGGAGGATAAGGGCCAAAAAGACGTGACCCTACTTCTAGCATACAAAGGAGAAGAAGAGAGACAAGAAAATACTTGGTACCTTGACACCGGGGCGAGCAACCATATGTGTGGAAAAAGGAGCATGTTCGTGGAGCTCGACGAATCGGTGAGTGGTAATGTCTCTTTTGGTGATCCAAAATACCTGTGAAAGGCAAAGGTAACATCCTAATCCGCTTGAAGAATTGAAATCACCAATTTATCTCAAATGTCTACTATGTGCCCAATATGAAAAATAATATATTGAGTTTGGGGCAACTCTTAGAGAAGGGCTATGACATTCACATGAAAGATCATAGTCTTTCCATAAGAGATAATAAAAATAATTTAATCACTAAGGTGCCTATGTCCAAAAATAGAGTGTTCTTGTTGAACATTCAAAATGATGTTGCAAAGTGTCTTAAAGCTTGCTACAAAGATGTATCTTGGCTTTGGCATCTTCGATTTGGGCACTTGAATTTTGGAGGTTTGGAGCTACTATCCAAAAAGGACATGGTGTGAGGACTACCATCCATTAGCCACCCCGATCAATTGTGCGAAGGATGCTTACTCGGAAAGCAATTTCGGAAGAGTTTTCCAAAGGAGTCAAGCTCGAGAGCCCAAAAGCCATTGGAGCTCATACATACCGACATATGTGGTCCTATCAAGCCAAGCTCCCTCGGTAAAAGCAACTATTTCCTTCTATTTATTGATGATTTTTCTAGAAAGACATGGGTGTATTTCTTGAAGCAAAAATCGGAGGCATTTGAAGTATTCAAGAAATTCAAAGCGGCAGTGGAGAAAGAAAGTGGACTACACATAAAGGCCATGAGATCCGATCGTGGAGGCGAGTTCACTTCTAGAGAGTTCCAGAATTATTGCGAGGATCATGGAATAAGGCGTCCACTAACGGTACCAAGGTCCCCCCAACAAAATGGAGTGGCGGAAAGGAAGAACCGGACAATTCTAGACATGGCTGAGTATGCTAAAGAGCAAGAAGCTACCAAAGGAATTCTGGGCCGAAGCAGTAGCGTGTGCAGTCTATCTACTCAACCGATCACCAACAAGGAGCGTGTGGGGAAAGACACAAAAAGAAGCTTGGAGTGGAAGGAAGCCAGGAATCTCCAATCTAAGAGTCTTTGGAAGCAAAGCATATGCACATGTACCTGACGAGACACGGAGCAAGCTCGATGACAAAAGTAAGGCGTTCGTCTTTATCGGGTATGATTCTAACTCCAAAGGCTACAAATTATATAATCCAGATACTAACAAGCTTGTGATAAGTCGGGACGTGGAGTTTGATGAAGAAGGAGAATGGAATTTTGGTTCTCACGAGGACTTTAATTCCATTATTCCAACCGAAGAAGAAGAACAAAGATCTACAGCAGAGGATGCCCAGCGAGAGCTAACTACTCCACCTTCCTCGCCAACAGCAGTTCAAGATGACTCGCCACTATCGTTTCTGAATGAAAGGAGCGAGGAATGCACAAGGAGTTTGGAAGACATTTATGAAGACACTAAAAGGTTAGAGGACCTAACTCTTCTTTGTCTATTTGCTGATTGTGAACCAGTTACCTTTGAAGAAGCCGTACAAAGTAAGAAATGGCGAGATGCAATGGATGAGAAGATCCAGTCCATCGAAAAGAACGACACCTAGGAGCTGACTTCACTTCCAAAAGGGCAAAAGGCGATCGACGTCAAGTGGGTGTGCAAGGCAAAGAAAAACTGTAAGGGAGAAATCGAAAGATACAAGGCGAGGCTTGTTGCAAAAGGATACAGTCAAAGAGCCGGCATCGACTATGACGAGGTATTTACCCCTGTAGCCCATTTAGAAACTGTAAGACTAATCATTTCTCTGGCAGCTCAAAATAAATGGAAGATAAACCAAATGGATGTAAAGTCGGCGTTCTTGAATGGAGTCCTTGAGGAAGAAGTTTACATCCGACAACCTATGTGCTATGAGGTGAAGATGCAGGAAGACAAAGTCTTAAGATTGAAGAATGCATTATATGGACTAAAGCAAGCACCAAGGGCGTGGAACAATAGGATCGACAAGTACTTGCAAGAAAATGACTTCGCCAAATGCCCACATGAGCATGCGCTCTATGCCAAGATGAAAGATGGAGATATCTTGATCGTTTGCTTGTACGTGGATGATTTAATCTTTGCACGAAATAACCAAAGGATGATCGATGAGTTCAAGCAAGCGATGGCTAAAGAGTTCGAGATGACCGACATTGGGCTTATGGCACACTATCTTGGCATTGAAGTCAAACAACTTGAGGATGGAATTTTCATCTCACAGGAGGGCTATGCGAAGGAGATCCTAAAGAAGTTCAAGATGGATGATTGTAACCCAGTCAACACACCGGTAGAGTGCGGGATCAAGTTGTCGAAGCATGATGAAGCTGAGAAAGTGGACACGACGATGTTCAAGAGCTTAGTTGGGAGCTTACGATATTTGACTTGCACGAGATCCGACATTCTCTACGCCACCGGCCTCATAACTCGCTACATGGAGAATCCAACTACTACACACTTGAAGGCTGCAAGAAGAATTCTCCGCTACCTCAAAGGTACAATCAACTTTGGCTTGTTCTATTCAACTTCTAATGATTATAAGCTTGTTGGTTATAGCGATAGCGATTGGGCCGGAGACATTGATGATAGAAAAAGTACCACGGGCTTCGTGTTCTTCATGGGAGACACCGCCTTCACTTGGATGTCCAAGAAACAACCACTTGTCACTCTATCCACATGTGAAGCTGAGTACGTTGCCGCTACCTCCTGTGTATGTCATGCAATTTGGATGCGAAGTTTGCTAAAGGAGCTCGGATGGCCACAAGAAGATCCAACTACAATTTGCGTGGATAATAAGTCGACGTTGGCGTTTGCAAAAAATCCGGTGTTCCATGATCGAAGCAAGCATATTGACACACGCTATCACTACATAAGAGAGTGCATCACAAGAAAGGATGTACAAGTAGAGTAGGTGAAGTCCAAAGACCAAGTTGCGGATATCTTCACCAGGCCACTCAAGCAAGAGGACTTCATCAAGTTAAGAAGTTTGCTTGGAATGACAAATCAAGTTTAAGGGGGAGTGTTGAAAATAAAATTAAAATAAACTTGATTTTGTAATAATTATTTGGGCTTAAGAAATTATGAAAAATAAAGAGCCCAATTAGCCTATTTTCTAGAATGTGAGCTCATTTGACCTATGTTCTAGAAATATGCTCTAGAAATATCTTTAGAATAGTAGAATGATATAGATAAGTATGGAGTGATCTAGAGAGTGGATATTTTTGTAGAATTGTGTAGAAGGTGATTTGTAGCCATTAGATTAAAGTTGTGTTGGATAAATCTTGGCCATTGATTGAGAAAGTGGCCAAGTATAAATAGGTGTAGGATTGCTCATTTTGTATTAAGCCAAAAAAATCAAAAACAAGTTTGAGTAATAAAAGTTTCTCTTCTCCTAAATCTTTCTACTCTTCCAAAATTCCCTTAGCCTAAAAGCCTCCCTCCAAATATTAATAGCAATCCTCTTGCAATAGCTATATCTTGAAGCCAATCACGGGTTCAAATATTCATTAATGTTAAAATTGTCAATAATTGCTTCAAAGTGACTATGTAAAAATCCTTTATTATTTTGATTTGGAGTACTTATTGTTTCTTATGTAGGTTTTACTTTGACAATATTTACCGTGCACTTCATTAGTCATCACAATTTTCTTGGCGCTGAAGCATGTTATGATTTAATATTCCAGGCCATAGGTATATGTAATTATAGAAAGAATCAATAACAAAAGGAATACCAAGTAGCAATAGCTAGATCAAAACATGTCCATTGAATAAGCACTTGCATTAGTGATAATTTTAGATAAAATAGGGATGAAACCTGAATTTAAACTTTATGAGTGTATATTTTTAACTTGCAACCTATTATAATTTAAAATTAGAGGTTCATACTCATTACCATGATTATATAAGGCTGAATCTGCATTTGAGGCAAAATGTATAGTAGATTTGACGAATCTAGAATACGCAGATGAATAATTAAGGCAACATGAGTGATAGTTTTTGAGTTTAAATGCACATAAAATAAAATGTATTTGAAGCTTTTGAAGAAGCCATAGTGCATCGGCAACTAGCGCGCAATCCTTATCTAAGCATTAAAGAGAATAATTAGTGAAAAAGCAAGTTTATTCGTTTCATGAAATATTTGGTACACAAATCTAATAATACTTAATTGATCAACTACTTGAATTGGCACCCAAACTCTTTGTCCATGACTTATACTGTGGCATGGTATTAACTGATAATATCTTCACAGATTTATGAGTAACCTACAGAAAAGAAATATACAAAGTAATGTTTTACTACTTGTGAACATGATTGAGGTACTTTGTCTATTTAAGAAAAAGGTACAAATTTACCTTCTAGATGTTGTATTGAACTCAACCAAGAAAATTGATGCTTCATCAAGGATGGCCAAAAGTGTTGATGAAAGTAATTAAAAGACCAATTCGGAGAGGAACTCTACTAGTGAAGAATGATCCAAAGCAAGATGATCAAGGTAGCAGAAATTTAGTTAGATGATTTTCATGGAAACGTCCATGTTGTGTCTCAAATAATAATTGCAATAGAACACATACAATTAACTTATAAATCAAAGCAAAATTAAAATACGTACGTTAAACAAACTTAAGGACATAATCAGGTTAAAAGAAGGTAAATTTAATTTACGCAAAAAAGAAAAAAAAACACAAGACAACTGCAGTAGAATAAAGGGAGTGCATAACTATCATATTTATCTCTTCTCGTATGTGTTAATCATCAATTTTAATTGTGTTATTAATAGTGTTCTGGTTCGAAAGATGTTTAACAGAAAGATAAACGAAAAGAGATGAAGCAGAATGTTAAATCCGATCCCGCAAATTTCTTGTGTCTCCTTAAGAAATTATAACCCTCCCACAGTTGCCAAGGATTATGGGTTACTTCCTTCTAGGATAGAACGAAAAAATATTTATGTGATAGTGGAAATACAATTTACAGAATTCCAATGAACTCAAAGATACGCTGCAAATCACATGACTTACTGTTTTGTTTTGATGAAATGATGCAATAATCTAGTTAGGAAGAAGGAGAGTTTTTGAGAGTGATGTTTGAAAAGACTGAGTACTGATATGAGGCAAAGCCTCTGGAATTTATAGGCCAATGATTCTGCCTAAACAGGTGCGAACAGACCTGTTCAGGAATGGAGTTAGGGCATCTCTATTAACAGACACAACTGTTGGAAGATGAACGTTGGGTTATTTGTTTGTCAACAGACATGACTGTTGAACAGAACAACGTTAATTTCTTTTTTTAATTCAAATATAATAGTAGGAGGAAACTGTTAATTCATTAAAATTAATTAATTAAGATTAGGTCCAAAAAATTAATCTTATGGATCGATCATTACCAAATTCAAATATAAAGCAAAAGCCAAAGCCGAGCCGAGCGACGGCGACGGCGCGATGGGTTTCCCTTTTTATCAACCTTTTGAGAGGTAGAGAATGTGTTTCTCAATATAAACACATATTGGATGGTTTCCCCATCTAATGTGGGATAATCCACTGTGCAAGACTTTGTGAATTTGAAGTTTTTATTTCCCTCCAAAAATTATTTCCTCCATTTTCCTTCCACTTTATTTAATTTAAGACAATGCATGTCTTTAAATTCCAACAGTCTCCCACATGAATGGGGAATGGTCTAAAAGAAGAAGATATGTATAAAAACTGTGTGATTTGCAATTAAGAATTAGCTGCATTTGAATAAGTAGGTTTTCCTTTGAACTTTTCATAGTGAACTTATATCGGATATACTCGATTAATCGGTAGATTTGATATCTTTGAACCATCGAGCTTTGGTGTATACCTAGACAACATAAGTCACACAATTAACCCTTAAACGTCTTTGGTTCTCATTTTTGTCTTCATTTCAGCTATGTACACCTCCTGGTTCATAAGTGTATAGAGAATTTGGCATTGCCAACTTCTCCTTGAAGCGGCTTACACTTCACACTTATATAGGTGATTTCTAAGTTGTAACCCTGGAGATTACATTTCTGGATAACTCCTCTATTAGAGTTAGATAATCATTAAAAAGTTGTTCCCTAACAGTGTCCTTTCATGAGAATGGATCGCAGAGTTTTATTTTGACACTGTTCCATTATCTTTCATGACTTTGTTTGATCTCCCTGAACCTAGATCTTGGGATCTCCAGTCTTCTAGGTAGAGTTACCGTTATGATTGACTTTCCATCGGCCACAGACCCATTTCTTTCATTATGAACTCAACTGCCTCTCTAGTAAGTCCTTTTATAAGCGGATCCGACACATTTTCCTTTGACTTTATGAAGTCAATTGAAATGATTCCTTTAGAGATCAATTGTCGAATAATTTTATGTCTTCGTCTTATATGACGACTCTTACCTTTATACATATCATTCTTTGCCCTTCCTATAGCTGATTGATTATCGCAATGAATGCAAATAGGTGTCAGTGGTTTGGGCCAAAATGAAATATCTTCCAAAAAATTCCGAAGCCATTCATCTTCTTCACCGGCTTTGTCTAAAGCTATAAACTCAACCTCCATCGTTGAGCAAGTTATACAAGTTTGTTTCGATGATTTTCAAGACACAGCTCTTCCTCCAAGAGTGAAAATGTATCCACTTGTGGATTTTGATTCATGTGAGCTGGTGATCCAATTTGCATCCCAATATACTTCAACTATCACTGGGTATTTGTTATATTGCAGCGCATAATCTTGAGTATAATCTAGATATCCCAAGATACGCTTCATTGCCATTCAATGAGTTTGATCTGGATTATACGTGTACCGACTCACTTTCTGATAGCACATGCTATATTGGGTCGTGTGCAATTCATGATGTACATTAAACATCCTAATACCTGAGCATAATCCAGTTGAGATTTTCTCCCACCTTTGTTTTTCTTTAACGGAAGATTCACATCAATAGGATTTTTTGAAACTCTAAAATTGAGGTGGTTGAATCTTTCAGGAATTGATTTGATATCATGAGGTTGTGGCAGTGAAAGACCTTGAGGAGTTCTATGGATCTTTATTCCCAAGATTATATCAGTAACTCATAAATCTTTCATAGCAAATTTCCTGCTTAACATATATTTTGTGGCATTAATGTTAGCAATGTCCTTACTCATTACCAACATATCGTCTACATATAAACAAATAATGACTATATGATTTGGATTGTCTTTGATGTAAACACATTTATCACACTCATTGATCTTAAAGCCATTTGACAACATTGTAACATCAAATTTTTCCTGCCATTGTTTACGTTCTTGTTTTACTCCATAAAGAGACTTAGCAAGTTCACAAACTTTCTTTTCCTTTCCTGGAACCACAAAACCCTTCAGGTTGTTCCATATAGATTTCTTTTTCTAAATCTCCATTCAAGAAAGCTGTTTCACATCCATTTGATGTACTACAAGGCCATATACCACGGCTAAAGCAATTAACATCCGAATGGATGTAATTCTTGTTACCGGCGAGTATGTATTAAAGTAGTCAAGACCTTCCTTTTGTCTGAAGCCTTTGACTACAAATCTTGACTTATTTTTGTCAATAGTGTTGTTTGCTTTCATCTTTCTTTTGAAAATCCATTTATAATCTAAAGGTTTATTTCCAGGAGGAAGATCAACTAACTCCCATGTATGGTTATCCAAAATGGATTGTATCTCACTATTGACAGCTTTTTTCCAATATGGTGCTTTAGAACAAGACATAGCCTCCTTAAACGTTTGAGGCTCATTTTCTAGTAGAAAGGATAAGAAATCTTGGCCAAATGATGTAGACTTCCTTTGACGTTTGCTACGTCTTGAATTCTCCTAATTTGTTTCTTCCCGTGGACGTTTATTCTTTGGAATAGATGTCTCATCTTCATTTTTATATGGAAATATATGCTAAAAAATTTAGCATTATTTGATTCCATTACTATATTCGCTTGAATTTCAGAATTTTCTGATTTGTGAACCAGAAAACGATATGCTTTACTATTTGTTGCATATCCTATAAATACACAATCCACAGTTTTGGGTCCTATTTTAACTCTTTTGAGTTTATGAACTTGAACCTTTGCCAAGCACCCCCACACTTTAAAATATTTTAAGTTAGGACTTCTTCCATTCCATTTTTCATATGGTATGGATTACGTTTTGCTATGGGGAATTCGATTAAGAATTCTGTTTGTTGTTAGAACAACTTCCCCTCACAAGTTCTGTGGTAACCAGAAGTTATCAATAAAGCTTTCATCATATTCTTAAGAGTTCTATTCTTTCTTTCGGCAATTTCGTTGTATTGTGGTGAGCAGGGGGCAGTTGTTTGGTGAATGATACCATACTCCAAACATATTTATTCGAATGGTGATTCGTACTCACCTCCCATATTACTTCTTATCATTTTTATTTTACTATTTAATTAAGTCTCAACTTTATTCTTATATTGCTTAAATGCATCTATTGCCTCATCCTTACTAGTTAACAAGTATACATAACAATATCTCGTACTATCGTCAAATAAAAGTTTATGAAATACTTTTCAGCACCACGAGATGGTATTGACTTTATATTGCAAATATCAGTGTGAATTAAGTCCAAAGGATTTGAATCCCTTTCAACTGACTTAAAAGGATGCTTAACATACTTAGACTTCACACATATTTGACACTTTGTATTTTCACAATTAAACTTAGGCAATATTTCCAAATTGATCATTTTTTGCAATGTCTTGAAGTTAACATGACCTAAACGGAAATGCCATAAAGAATTAGACTCAAGCAAACAAGAAGAAGATTCAACTTTATTCATATTAATAGCTATTACATTCAGTTTGAAAATGCCCTCATTTAGGTAACCTTTTCCTACATACAATTCATTCGTAGTAATTATAATCTTGTCTGAAAGAAAAACGCACTTAAACCCGTTTTTAATGAGAAGTGCAACACTAACTAATTTCTGGAACATAGAGTACATTACTTAAAGTAACTATTTTGCTAGACGTCATCTTCAAGCAAATCTTCCCATAGCCTTCAATCTTCGCAGTTGCGGAGTTTCCCATGAAGATGGTCTCGTCTGGACCTGCAGGATCATATGAAGTAAATAACCCTTTGTTAGCACAAACATGTCGTGTAGCTCCTGAATCAATCTACCATTTATTGGAGTTTTCTACCAAGTTACATTCAGAGAACATAGCACACAAGTTTACCACATCATTGTTCTTTTCAACAAATTTTGCTTGTTGGGTTTTCTTATCCTGCTTTGGAGCACGCCATTCTGCGATATTGTATGCATATTTCCCACAATTGTGGCAATTGCCTTTGAGCTTCTTCTTAGGCGGATTCTGCTTTGGCCCAGACGACTTCTTCCTTTTCTTGCTATTAGTTGGTGGCTTTTCAACAATGTTCGCACCAGCAATGGAAGAACTTGCATGAGACTTCTTTTCTGCTGCTTTACTATCTTCTTCTATACTTGTGGGCACCACAAGATGTTCAAGTGTTATCTCCTTGCGTTTGTGCTTTAGTTGATTTTTGAAGTCCTTCCACAATGGAGGTAATTTTTTATTAAATGTTGCCACTTGAAAGGCTTCATTGATCACCAAGCTCTCTGCAAGCATATCATGAACCAACACTTGCAACTTTGAAACTTGAGAGATAACAGACTTGCTGTCCACCATTTTAAAATCTAGAAACTTGGCAGCAACAAACTTCTTAAAACCAGCATCTTTGGTTTTGTACTTCTTTTCAAGAGCGTACCATAACTCTTTCGAAGTTTTACAAACACTAAAGACATTGTTCAAACTATCTTCTAAACAATTTAGAACATAATTTCTACAAAGGAAGTCAGAATGTTTCCAAGCCTTAGTTACCAAAAATTTCTCGTTGTCAGGAGTGCCTTCAGCCACAACAAGTTCATCTTCATTGATAAATCTTTGCAGACTGAGGGTTGTCAGATAGTAGAACATCTTCTGCTGCTAACGTTTGAAATCAACCCCAGTAAATTTACTAGGTTTGTCAGCCTTCACAATTGTTGGTGCATGGGCAAAGTTTGGTACAGCAGCCTGGGTAAAACCAATTTGTTCTATCCCATCGTTAGCAGAAATAGCATCACTCGTTCCATTCATCATTTTTTTTTCCAGGAAAAACAACACAAACCAAAGTTAGCAATCTGGTAAAGTTTTAATCTTCAAACCGATTACCACAAAACAATTTTAAGCAACCTGGTGAAGTTTTTAATCTCCAAACCGGTTAATACAATCCAATTTTACTTGATGAAGTTCTTATTACTTTAAACCAAGCAAAATCAGAACACCGTTACTAAAAACAGATTATAATTCCTTAAGCTTGGTATTAACAGTGTTCTGGTTCGAAAGATATTTAACAAAAAGATAAACGAAAAGAGATGAAGCAGAATGTTAAATCTGATCCCACAAATTTCTTGTGTCTCCTTAAGGAATTATAATCCTCCGCAGTTGCAAAGGATTATGGGTTACTTCCTCTCAAGGTAGAACGGAAAAATGTTTATGTGATAGTGGCAATACAAATAACAGAATTCCAACGAACTCAAAAATACGCTGCAAATTACACGACTTACTATTTTTTTTGATGAAAACGATATTGTAATTTAGTTAGGAAGAAAGAGAGTTTTTGAGAGCGATGTCTAAAAAAACTGAGTACTGAAATGAGGCAAGGCCTCTGGAATTTTATTGACCAATGATTCTGCCTAAACAGGTGCGAATATACCTGTTCAGGAATATAGTTAGGGCATGTCTATTAACAGACATGGGTTATGGAAGATGAACGTTGGTTTCTTTGTCTGTTAACAGACACGACTGTTGAACAGAACAACATTAATTTCTTTTTTAATTCAGAAAAATAAAAATAGGAGGAAACTGTCAATTAATTAAGATTAGGTCCAAAAAATTAATCTTATCGATCATTTGACCAAATCCAAATCTAAAGTTAAAGCCGAAGCCGAGCCGAGCGACGACGACGGCACGAGGAGTTTCCCTTCTTCTCAACCTTTTGAGAGGTAGAGAATGTGTTTCTCAATATAAACACATATTGGGTGGTTTCCCCATCCAATGTGGGATAATCCACTTCGCAAGACTTAATGAATTTGAAATTTTCATTTCCCTCAAAAAATTATTTCCTCCATTTTCATTTCAATCCACTTAATTTAAGACAATGCATATCTTTAAATTCCAACAAATTGTTAGTAACTTTAAGAACAATAGTATATGATTTTATATTTCACATATGTAAATAGCGATAAAAATTCATACCGTTGTTACTCGAGGAGTATTTAGGCCGTCTTTACTTCCGTGTGCATATTTTATTTTTTCTTGCAATTTCTCTTTCTTCCATGTTAAACTGCGTAGAAATTGAATTTTGGTGTGAGAAGATGTAAAGGCCCTTGTTGAAGAAAGCGTAGTTGATGATTTCTACATCTTTTTTCGTCAGAGGAAATATATTGTGCCTCTTTTTCTGGTTAAAATAATATACGGCATTTTCTTAATTCCATTTTAGTTAGGTAATATTTATTTCAATATAAGTCCATAGAGATTTTTTTTGCATCTATTTTGTTAATTGCGATTTTTGGTGTAGATTTATTTTAAAAATTGCTAATTTTTATTTTAGTTATGGGAGGTTTTGCATCTTAAGACCTTTTTTTCTCTAAATTATTTTTAATACAACACTCATGATATATGTGATGTACTACTAATAAGACATTCCTTACTGTGTGCGATTGTGTAATTATACAATTTCAAATTCCCACGTAAAAATTGAATGAATTAATATTGTTGAATGACGATAGGTGATTTCTAAAATTTCTCATCAAATAGCAAATTGTTATGGTTATGAAGCTTTATGTCACGGGACTAATTTCGATAGGTACCGTAAGGACAACTAGCTAGCTAAAATGCTACTGTCTAGTTTCTGTCTAAGTCAAGAATCAGCACAAAAACGTGCTAACAATAGGAAACACTTCTTACACACAAAGCTGGAAAGAAAATGAAGCAAGGCACACAAAATGTTTTGGAGGCCAAGACCAATTTTTCAGGCATCCTTGTCCAAGTACGATCTGGCCATGTCTACTTGTTCTTTCCGAGACTTCGTCATATGGAACGCCTCTAGGTCCCTCAATTCTGAATTCACTGGCAAGGATTGAGGTGTGTTAGGCTGCTGCCCCATTGCAAGCTGGAAAGGGCTCCTCCCGGTTGACTCACTACGCTGCAAATTGTAGAAAAACTGGGCAGTATCAAGTAGCTTGGCCTAGTCCTTTTAATTAGCACTAACAAAGTGCCTCAAATACAGATCCAATAAAGCATTGACCATCTCTGTTTGGCCATCCGTTTGTGAGTGAAAACTAGCTGAAAAGTATAATTCTGATCCCAACAAATTGAAAAATTCTCTCCAAAATGCACTAGTGAACCGGGGATAATGATCGCTGATGATGTGCTTTGGAATGCCCCAATGCTTGACCACGTCCCTATGAAATAATCGTGCTGCCTCCTTAGCTTTGCCATTACCGGTGGCGGCAGTGAAGGTTGCATACTTTAAAAATCGATCAACCACCACTATAATTGTGCCAAAGCTTTCTGAGTTTGGCAAACACATAATTGTTGAAACACGTTCTCAAGTCGCTAAACTAAACGTGTGTTCATATTTGTAGGTTTTGATAAATGACAAACCGACGTGAACGGAACGTTGACATATGGCAAAGTCCAAGCACAAGAGAAACAAAAATCAAGATTAAGTAAAGACACAAAGTTATACATGAGTCGTTCTATAATTATGATCTTGATCCGACAAGTGATTCAAGACTTGGCTTCTCTCGTAAAATCATTTTTATCAAACCATGCATCTTTAATTTAAAGCAAAATGATTTTCAAACATTTCATTTTAACCAAAATGAATTCTAAACATGTCTTTCAAATCTGGACAAAGATAATCGATTATGTACTTTATGATAATCGATTATGTTAAGGCAGTGTACACCAGATTTTACAAAGCTGCAAGATAATCGATTATGTACCTTATGATAATCGATTATGTTAAGGCAGTGTACACCAGATTTTACAAAGCTGCAAGATAATCGATTATGTACCTTATGATAATCGATTATGTTAAGGCAGTGTTCACCAGATTTTTCAACGCTACAAGATAATCGATTATGTGCCTTAGACTAATCGATTATGTTGAGGCAGTGAGCATCAGATTTTTCAAAGTAGCAAAATAATCGATTATGTCTTTTCTGGTAATCGATTATATTAAAGACCGTTGCCAAAGTATTTTCAAACACTGAAAAATAATCGATTATGTACAATCAGACAATCGATTATGTTAAGCATAAAATCGGGGATTGATTTTTGAACGTTGTCAGGTAATCGATTATACGATTTGGATAATCGATTATTCTTCTTAAAATTTGGGATTGAATTTTGAATGTTGGCAGATAATCGATTATGCAGAATCAGATAATCGATTATCCTAGCACAAAATCAGCAATTTGTGATTGGCAATTAAGCAACGGTTTTGGGTGTTTTGAGCACTATAAATACAACTCAAATTCACTCTTCTAAGCACAACAACTGATTACATTCTTGCTAAAGCTTACATACTCTCATTGCAATCATTTTATATTCATTTCATAAGTTTTTGAGAGCCAAACTCTTGACGAAATTGTTGTGTTCTTGAGCGTATTGTTTTTACTCTTATCTACTCTATTAAGAGAGTCTTGTCTTGAGTGCTAAGTGTTTGTACACACTTGAAGGGATATTCTAATCCCTTGTTGTAAGAAGGAAAAGTAGTTCCTTGGTTTGAAGTCTTGAGGTGCGGTATCCTCGAGCAGGTTGAAGTCTTGTAGAGTGTATATCTACGAGCAAGTGTAACAGTTTGTTAGGCACCCGTAAGCTTCACGAAGTTAGTGTAAAACTCGAGAGAGTCTCTCGGGGACTGGACTAACCACACGTTGTGGTGAACCAGGATAAATTCAGTGTGTTCTCTCCTTATCTTTTTAAATTACTGCACTTACGTTATTCCTGCAATTTTTAATTCCGAAAATTTACATTGCTTTTTATTATAACGCTATTCACCCCCCCTCCAGCGTTAAGCGTATATTCTAACAATTGGTATCAGAGCCACACTCTCCGAAAGACTTAACAGTTTGAGAGAAACTTTCCATGGCTTCTACTCGTAGTGTTTATGCAGGACTAGGTGAAGGACAATGCTTCACAAGGCCACCACTTTTCGATGGCACCAACTACACTTACTGGAAGGAGAGAATGAGGATTTTTATACAATCAAAAAACTTCCAATTGTGGAAAATTATCAAAAATGGAGAACTACAACCTACCAAAAAGGTTGGAGAAGAACTCGTTCCAAAAACGGAAGACGAATACGACGCCGATGATATCAGAAAAGTAGAGAACAACGCAAAGGCAATCAACATGATGTATTGTGCAGTTAACCCCGATGACTATCGAAAAATATCATGTTGCACCACTGCCAAGCAAATGTGGGACAAATTAGAAATCACCTACAAAGGTATGGACCAGGTAAGGGAAGCTAAAATTGATTTCCTAACCCACGAATATGAACTATTTCGCATGAAGGAAAACGAGAAGATAGATGACATGTTCGAACGATTTTCAAAAATCGTCAATGACCTACACGCCCTCAAAAAGACATTCACGGATAAGGAGCTTGTCCGGAAAATTCTACGAAGCCTCACTCCGGTATGGCATTCCAAAGCCGACGCTATCCAAGAATCAATCGGCATAACAAACGTCACCATCGACGGACTACGAGGTAATCATAAAACTTATGAATCAACTATTCTTAACTCTCCTTTGGATGATCAAAGGAAAAGAAAGATTGTGCTCAAAGCATCAACTACTCAACCTCAAAACGATGAGGAGTCAAGTGATGAAGATTTCGAGCTTGGACTCGTTATTAAGAAATTTCACAAGTTCATGCAAAAGAAGTATGAATGAAAAGGTAAGCAACAAGGCGACCAATTGAAGTGCTATGGATGCGGAGAAATCGGGCATATCAAATCAAATTGTCCAAACATCAAAAAGGAGAAGAAACCATTCAAGAAACAAAGAGCATACATCTCTTGGGGAGGCGACTCCGGAGACGAATCAAGTGATGGAGAAGGAAACGAGACCGCAAACTTGTGTCTTATGGCACACGAAGAAACGCAAAATGAGTTATGTACTACTTCTAACTACTTTACTTTAGAAGAAATGCAAGATGCATTCGATGAGTTGTATAAAGAGTTTATTAGCGCTTCTAAATCTATAAAAGATTTAAGAAAACAATTTTCTTCAAAAGAAAAGGATTTTGAAAAACTTACTCTTGAAAATGAGTAATTAAAAGAGGAAAACAAGTTTTATGGCAAAAGAAGCGCCGATTAACCCGAAAGCTCAAATAAGGATTGTACTTCTTGCAAATCTCTAAAGGAAGAAGTAGAAAGTCTTAGAAGCACTTTGCACAAATTCAATTCTTCACACAAAAATCTCAATGAAGTGCTTGTAAATTTGAAATCCACTAAGCACGGTATAGGCTTCAAACACGAGCCAAAAGAAAAAGTTGAGTCCATTCCTAAACCACCTAAGACTCAACTTAGGCCAAACAAAATAAATGTCATCGCTCAACCTAGAAATTTTAATCCTAGAATTGCAACTCATCCTAGAACAAATGCTAGAAGAAATATTGTAATGTATAGACCACCTAGACAAGATTTTCGAAAACCACATCAAAACTATTTTCCTAAAAATAGAGTGGATGGTAGAAGAAATGTTGGCATGTATAGACCACCTAGACAAGATTTTCGAAAACTACATCTAAACTATGTTCCTAAAAATAGAGTGAATAAATTTAGACCCCCAAATTACTATCATCCTAGAAGAATGCACAATCCGAATGTCATTTGTCATTATTGCAATAAAATTGGACATATTGCTCCCGCATGCTTCACTAGACATAGACATTTCACTGCAGGACAATCACACCAATATGTTGCACCTAACACACAAGGACCCAAAATGGCTTGGGTAGCAAAATCTCATTAATTTGTTTTGTAGGTGTGTTTGAAGGGATCAAGTGCACTTTGGTATCTTGATAGCGAATGCTCCAAACATATGACAGGGGATGCATCAAAATTCCTTCAACTAAAACCCAAGGAAGGAGGAAATGTCATTTTTGGAGACAATAACAAAGGAAAGGTTATCGGCATTGGATCGGTCGGTAAGGACGAATCCTCCTCCATTAAGCATATTTTGCTTCTTAAAGGTCTTAAACATAATCTCTTGAGCATAAGTCAGTTATGTGACAAAGGAAATCTTGTATTGTTTGACTCCGAAGAATGCTTAGTTATCCGTCGTAGTGATTTTAAAATTATTCTTCGTGGTATTAGAATGGATAATATCTATATGGTTGATCTTGAAAATTCTCAATCAAGTTATGTGAATTGTCTTTTGAGTAAAGAAGACGACATGTGGTTATGGCATCGTAGAGCAGCTCATGTAAATATGAATCTTTTAAACAAACTAGTTTCACAAGAATTAGTAATTGGTCTTCCAAACATGAAATTTGGAAAAGATTCTACTTGTGATTCATGTCAAAAAGGGAAACAAACAAAAGCCTCTTTTAAATCCAAAAATGTTGTTTCAACCACTAGACCCTTACAACTTCTTCACATGGATCTTTTTGGACCATCTCGTGTTGAAAGTCTTGGTGGAAATCTTTATGCTTTTGTAATTGTTGATGACTACTCTAGATTCACATGGACGTTATTTCTTGCTCATAAAAGTGATGCCTTTCATGCTTTCAAAAGTTTTCTTAAACGTGTTTAAAATGAAAAGAACACAACCATCACTTCCATAAGAAGTGATCATGGGGGAGAGTTCGATCACAATCTCTTTGCAGATTTTTGTGACGAACTCGGTATTGAACATACCTTTTCGGCTCCACGTACACCACAACAAAATGGAGTGGTAGAACGTAAAAATCGATGTCTCGAAGAGATGGCTAGAACCATGCTCAATGAGGCCGAAATTCCCAAATATTTTTGGGCGTATGCCGTGAGTACCGCAAGCTATGTTTTAAACAGAGCTATCATTAGACCGATACTCATGAAAACTCCTTATGAACTCTATAAGGGAAGGAAACCAAATCTTTCCCATCTTAGAGTCTTCAGTTGTATATGTTTTATTCACAACAACGGAAAAGATAACTTGGGAAAATTTGATGCGAAATCTGATGAAGGAATTTTTCTTGGTTACTCATCACGTAGCAAAGCATATAGAGTGTTTAATTATCGAACCAAAACTGTTGAGGAATCTCCTCATGTAGTATTTTGTGAAAATGATGCTCGCTTGGCGAGAAAGGATTCTTGTGTTGATCTTGCAGATGCTTTAAAGAAAATCAATCTTCAAGATGAGGTACAAAAGGACGATCCAAAGGAAGTTCAAGATGAAGTCATGGAACGACCTTCGGAAGAAGTACCACCACAAGAAGAAGAATCGATGATGCCTAAGGCTTGGAGGACGTCTAAAGACCATCCTCTTGACAAGGTAATTGGCAACATCGAGAAAGGGGTAAGTACAAGAAACCTTCTTAAAGATACTGTAGGACATATGGCTTTTGTTTCACAAATAGAACCTATAACCATTTCTGAAGCAATTGGGGATGAGCATTGGACCTTGGCAATGCAAGAGGAGCTTAACCAATTCAAACGTAATGATGTTTGGGAATTGGTGCCAAGACCCGATAATCACACCATAATTGGTACGAAAAGGGTTTTTCGGAATAAATTAGATGAAAATGGTATAATCACTAGAAACAAAGCTAGGCTAGTTGCTAAGGGATATAATTAAGAAGAAGGCATTGACTATGAAGAAACCTATGCACCCGTTGCACGCCTAGAGGCCATTCGTTTATTACTTGCTTTTTCATCATCTATGAATTTCAAATTATTTCAAATGGATGTCAAAAGTGCCTTCAATGGGTTTATTCAAGAGGAAGTGTATGTTGAACAACCCCCGAGTTTTGAAGATTTTACATCTCCCGACCATGTCTTCAAGCTTAAGAAAGCTTTATATGGTCTAAATCAAGCTCCTCGAGCTTGGTATGAACGTCTAAGTAAATTTCTCTTAAACAATGAGTTTGAAAGGGGGAAAGTTGACACCACACGTTTTATCAAAAATAAAAACAATGACATTCTATTAGTTCAAATTTACGTCGATGATATTATTTTTGGTGCTACTAATGATTTTCTATGCGAGGAATTCTCTAAGTTAATGCCTAGCGAATTTGAAATGTCAATGATGGGTGAGCTAAACTTCTTCTTGGGGCTACAAGTGAAACAAATGAAAGAGGGAACTTTCATTTGCCAATCCAAATATTGCAAGGAGTTGCTAAATCGTTTTGAAATGAGCAACGCCAAAGCAATGGCCACCCCAATGAGTACATCCGACCATCTTGACAAAGATGAGAAAGGTAAGGAAGTAGACACCAAAAAGTATCGAGGTATTATTGGATCTCTTCTCTATCTTACTGCTAGTAGACCGGACATCATGTTTAGCGTGTGTTTATGCGCTCGATATCAATCATGTCCGAAGGAGTCACATTAACTGCGGTAAAACGGATTATGAAGTATCTTGTTGGAACAATAAATGTGGGACTATGGTATCCCAAAGATTCTTCATGCCAACTTGTTGGCTACTCCGATTCCGATTTTGCAGGTTGCAAATTGGACCGCAAGAGCACTAGTGGCACTTGCCATTTGCTCGGTAGCTCCTTAGTTTCTTGGTTTAGCAAGAAGCAAGTTAGTGTTGCGTTGTCCACAACTGAGGCTGAATATGTAGCCGCGGGGAGTTGTTGCGCTCAAATCCTTTGGATGAAACAACAACTCTCGGACTATGGCCTTAGTAGCGATCATGTTCCTCTTCGATGTGACAATACTAGCGCCATAAACTTGACGAAGAATCCTATTCTTCACTCAAGAACGAAACACATAGAAATTAGACATCACTTTATAAGAGATCACGTTCTCAAGGGCGATGTCGAAATTGAATTTGTTGAAACCAAAAATCAATTGGCCGACATCTTCACAAAGCCTTTAGAGAAAGAGTCCTTCTTCCAAATTCGTAGTGAACTCGGGATTCTTGACTCCACGTTGATCTAATTCATGCATTGCATTTTTATGTTTTAACGATTACTAACTTGAGTGTCGGAGGCGCCTAATTGTTTTTTGCAGGTATCGCCCCAAAGACAGGGGGAATTATCAGACACTGGTGCAGAATAATCGATTTCTCTAAAGTCAATAATCGATTATTCCCCATTTACGTTTTATGTTTATTATGCTGGAAAATTTACATAATCGATTATGCAACACTACAATCGATTATCTAAGAGTTTTGGCTTTGCAGGATTTTAGTTGTTAAATATAAAAATCGATTATCACATATCCCTAATCGATTATGCTGACATTTATTTTCAGGTGTTAAGTCACTGTGTGACAATAATCGATTATTTAAAACAGTAATCGATTTTCCTATTCTGTCTCGGATGTCCGTTACTACATTTCCTGAAATAATCGATTATCTCAAAAGCACAATCGATTATCCCCCGAGTCAGAAAATAATTGGGCACACTGTGTTAGAATAATCGATTACCATAGTTCCATAATCGATTATTCTCAGTCTATATTTCAAAATAGTTACCGTTTCTGACCGTTTGCTCCTTAAATTTTTGCAGAGTTCTTCACTTTAATGCTATTTCATTCCTCACATTATAAATAGGTGCATTATATCTTCAATGTCTTCACTCAAACATCAATCTTAGCTCCCAAATTCTCAAAATCTCTCAAAACTCTTCAAAAGGCTATTACTATTTATTCAAAATGACGGGCAAAACTTCCAAACGATCTCGTTCCGGCAAAAATGTTGCCTCCTCCTCCGTCACTCGTCCGCTAGTTCATTGTTATAAAGATGGTTCTTATTTACAATTCAATAGTGAAGCCGAACTTATGCGCTTCATGGAAAAATTTGAAAATCGAGAAATCCTTCCTCCTCGATTTTCCACGGATCGTTTCCTTAATCAAAGCGCCCCTCCATCCACAGCAAATATGCTTATACAAAGCCAACTCCTTGAATTCCTATATCTTCACACTCCTTACATTCACCCTCCTCTAATTCGGGCCTTCTATTCAAATCTCAAGAAGGACGAAGATGGTGAAATTGTCTCGAACGTCAATGGAACTTCAATTCTTCTATCTGAGGCAAATATTCAAGCCCTCACAAAACTCCCGCGCAATGGGGAAGACATTTCTCTCTATACTAGGGAAGAAGGCGCGTTATTTGATGAACAACTTCTCTTCACCCTAATTGGCATCGGTGAATTCATTGCAACTCCGGACCATCGTCGTCCAAACCATTACAAACATGCTCCCGGAATATCGTCTAATTTTTTATTTCATCACTCGCGTTCTAAAACTGCGAAAATTCAATCACACAACTATCTCTCATGAGGATTCAAAACTCATGCATGCCATTATCACCGGGGCTCGCATCAATTGGTGCAAGTTCGTCATGACTCACTTATATGATGCAATTGGGGAAGATAAGCCACTCCCCTATGCTTTTGTCGTTATGACCATTCTTGTTGCTTCCGGTATCGACACGTCCGTTGGTCCTCACAAAAAGGCGACAAAACATTGGGAAATTCAAGAATCTTCATTTCCCAATATCGGTGAGCATCCTCCTCCTCCACCTCAAAGACGTCGTCATCTGGCCCCGTCCGATGCATCCCTCCAATCTATTTCCGAGCAACTTGCCTCCATGTCCACTTCCCTAAATCGTATTGATATGAATGTCAATCGATTGACTCACGAGCTCCATGGATATTTTGATCACGTCAATTATCCGTATGCCCAAATTGTCCTTCGGGAAGACGTACCAGATGTCGAGACGGAAGTCAATGATGATAATGAATGATATCTTGTCTCTTTGTTTTTCTAGTTTGCATAATATTCTGTTTTTTATTTTCATGTATTTGCAATATTGTTTAATCAATAAAGAGTTAGTTATTTTTTTTCTAATGTCAAAAGGGGGAAGATATGGGCTATGCACACTAATACATATTGGCATAAATTGAGGGGGAATTCATAACTTGAGGGGGAACTTGTTGCATATCTAAACACTTGTCTTGGATCGTCATTATGAATTAATTAATATGCATATCCCGATATTGGTTTGCCATTATCAAAAAGGGGGAAATTGTTGAAACACGTTCTCAAGTCGCTAAATTAAACGTGTGTTCATATTTGTAGGTTTTGATAAATGACAAACCGACGTGAACGGAACGTTGACATATGGCGAAGTCCAAGCACAAGAGAAACAAAGATCAAGATTAAGTAAAGCAACAAAGTTATACATGAGTCGTTCTATAATTGTGATCTTGATCCGACAATTGATTCAAGACTTGGCTTCTCTCGTAAAATTATTTTTGTCAAACCATGCATCTTTAATTTAAAGCAAAATGATTTTCAAACATTTCATTTTAACAAAAATGAATTCTAAACATGTCTCTCAAATCTGGACAAAGATAATCGATTATGTACTTTATGATAATCGATTATGTTAAGGCAGTGTACACCAGATTTTACAAAGCTGCAAGATAATCGATTATGTACCTTATGATAATCGATTATGTTAAGGCAGTGTACACCAGATTTTACAAAGCTGCAAGATAATCGATTATGTACCTTATGATAATCGATTATGTTAAGGCAGTGTTCACCAGATTTTTCAATGCTACAAGATAATCGATTATGTGCCTTAGACTAATTGATTATGTTGAGGCAGTGAGCATCAGATTTTTCACAGTAGCAAAATAATCAATTATGGCTTTTCTGGTAATCGATTATATTAAAGACCGTTGCCAAAGTATTTTCAAACACTGAAAAATAATCGATTATGTACAATCAGACAATCGATTATGTTAAGCATAAAATCGGGGATTGATTTTTGAACGTTGTCAGGTAATCGATTATACGATTTGGATAATCGATTATTCTTCATAAAATCTGGGATTGATTTTTGAACGTTGGCAGATAATCGATTATGCAGAATCAGATAATCGATTATCCTAGCACAAAATCAGCAATTTGTGATTGGCAATTAAGCAACGGTTTTGGGTGTTTTGAGCACTATAAATACAACTCAAATTCACTCTTATAGGCACAACAACTGATTACATTCTTGCTAAAGCTTACATACTCTCTTTGCAATCATTTTATATTCGTTTCATAAGTTTTTGAGAGCCAAACTCTTGACGAAATTGTTGTGTTCTTGAGCGTATTGTTTTTACTCATATCTACTCTATTAAGAGAGTCTTGTCTTGAGTGCTAAGTGTTTGTACACACTTGAAGGGATATTCTAATCCCTTGTTGTAAGAAGGAAAAGTAGTTCCTTGGTTTGAAGTCTTGAGGTGCGGTATCCTCGAGCAGGTTGAAGTCTTGTAGAGTGTATATCTACGAGCAAGTGTAACGGTTTGTTAGGCACCCGTAAGCTTAACGAAATTAGTGTAAAACTCAAGAGAGTCTCTCGGGGACTGGACTAACCACACGTTGTGGTGAACCAGGATAAAATTCGGTGTGTTCTCTCCTTATCTTTTTAAATTACTGCACTTACGTTATTCCTGCAATTTTTAATTCCGCAAATTTACATTGCTTTTTATTATAACGCTATTCACCCCCCCCTCTAGCGTTAAGCGTATATTCTAACAATAATGAAATCCATTGTGACGTTGTCCCATGGTTTTTCTGCCACGGGTAAACGCTCAAGCAAGCCTCCTGGTACATTGTGCTCCACTTTGTCTTGTTGGCACACAAGACATGTTCGGACATAAACTCAATATCATCCCTCATATGCAGCCAATAATATGATGCCTCTAATAATGCTAATGTGCGCTTTTGGCCTGGATGTCTTGCCCAAACTGTGTCATGCCCCTCTTTGATCAATGTGCACCTAAGGTTTCCCCACTTAGGCACAAAAGTACGCCTATCGATCATGTACAGAAGTCCATCTTCAACCCAAAAATTCTTTTTCTTTCCTTGATTGGCCAAGTTAAGAAGCTGTTTTGCCGCCGGATCAGGTTACATCCCTTTCTTGATTGCCTCCAGAATATCACAACTGGTTGTACTAACAAGGGTTGCTAACACAACCTTCCGACTCATGGCGTTGGCAATATCATTGGCTTTCCCCAGTTTGTATTCCAAGGAATAATCAAACTTTGCCAAGAAGTCCTGCCACCTTGCTTGCTTAGGTGACAACTTCTTTTGAGACTGGAAATAACTTGTTGCCACGTTATCTGTTTTGACAATAAAATGAGCTCCCAATAGATAATGACACCAGGTTCTAAGACAATGAACCACGACGGTCATCTCCTTCTCTTGGATAGTGTACCGACGCTCTGCATCATTCAATTTTTTGCTTTCAAATGCTACTGGATGTCCCTCTTGCATAAGGACTCCACCAATAGCAAAATATGATGCGTCCGTGTGAACCTCAACGTCTTTGAAGAAGTCGGGAATATCTAAAATAGGCTCCTCCGTAATGGTAGACTTAAGACACTCGAAGGCGCTTTGACATAAATCAGTCCACTCCCAAGAATGATCCTTTTTTAGAAAATCTGTTAGCGGAGCCTTAATTACTGAATAGCCAATAATGAATCTTTGATAATAATTGGCAAGGCAAAGAAAGGACCGTAACTCGATTACCTTCGTTGGGGGCCTCCGAATCTCTGATCGACGTGACCTTTTTGCTATCCATACAAATCTGGCCCTGGCTGATGGTATGCCCCAAAAATTATACTTGAGGCTGGGCAAAAGAACACTTTTTCCTCTTCACGAACATATCATTTTCTCTTAGAACTTGGAAAACTTTACGGGGGTGCTCAAGATTCTCCTCTGTGCAGCTGCTATAAATCACAATGTTATCAAGATAGATGACCACAAACTGATCCAAAAAGGGTTGGAACAACTTGTTCATCAACGTACAGAATGTTGGGGGGGCATTGGTTAAACCAAACGACATCACCAACCATTCAAAAGCTCCATATGATGTCTCATAAGTCGTCTTTGGTTCATCTCCCTCGGCTATGCGAACTTGATAATATCCTTTCTCAAATTTATCTTGCTAAAAAACCTTGACCTGGAAAAGACGATCAAACAAATCTTCTATCAAAGGGATGGGATATGTGTTCTTTACCTGACCTTGTTGAGAGCACGATAGTCTATGCACAATCGTAATGGCCCATCATGCTTCTTTTGGAACAAGACTGGTGCTCCAAATGGTGCCTTTGACGGTCTAACATGTCCCGCTTGAAGCAGCTCCTTCAGTTGCTTCCTCAGTTCCTCCAATTCTGGAGGTGCCATGCGATACGAACCCATGGCAAGTGGCTTTGCTCCCAAAATCAGTTCAATTTGATGATCCACTTCCCTGGTGGAAAATGTTTGGGAAGTTCTTCGGGCATAACGTCCTTGTTCTCCTCAAGAACCTGCTGCACACAAGAGGGAAAGACATCGCCAACCTTGTCCTCTTCAATCTTTGAAACATAGCTAAAAATTTGGCTTTTCCTCTCTTGAAGATTTTCACAATCTGCATTGCGGATAATTGACCCACGGCTTGTGGCACACGAACAGTTGGTACCACGAAAGGACCCCTTGGATCTCAAATATAGATTTGGTTAAGGTTAGGGGAAATGAATTCCATGACTTCATCCCAGTAGTCTAAACCTAACACAAGATCAAAAACGTCTATGGGAGCGACAAAGAAACTCACGCTCCCCTGCGAAGCTCCTAAGTGGAGCTACACATTGCAAGAAAATCCATTCACATTTATGAGGTCGGCATTGACTGTCTTCAACAAATAACTGCTAGGACCAAAAGTAAGGCCAAGTGACTTAGCCTTGCTTCAGTCACAAAGTTGTGTGTCACACCGGTGTCAACCATGATACGGACAAGCTGTCCATTAAACTTTGCATCCACGAACGATGATCCTTTTTCCTCCAAACTTGGCTCCTTGCCCATCACGGCACCAAGGAAAGACTGACCCATTTGAGCAAGGTCAGGCTTTTCCCAAACAATCTTCTTCGAAGCGGGCTCTTTGGTTAGCAACACACCAAGCATGATATGGCCAAGATGATCCGCGTCCTTCCTCTCTTGAGCCGCACCTTCACCTTCTTGTGCACCTGCGTGTGCATCACAATTTGTTTGCCTTCGTTCAGCTGCAATTAGGGCACTAAGCTTGCCCAAAGAAGGACAATCTTTGTAGTGATGGCTGGGGTCCTTACAAAGATAGCAGCCATTGCGAGGACCGTTTGCCTTCTTTTTATCATTATACTTGTACCGCTAATGAGAATGGTGTTCTTCTCTTTTAAAATCATGACTTGTGTTGGCAACAACAACTTTCTTGCCTTTGTAGGCCCAATATCCTCCCAGTTTGGTAGGCTTGTTCCTGGTGTCCTTGGCTTTTGTGGTTTCTGTCCTATAATCGGTCAAGGACTCAGCAGCAGATATGGATTTATCGATGTCTTTGACTTGTCATCACTACAACTCTTGCTTGGCCCAATTTTAGAGGCCATCCATAAAATAGAATAGCAAGTCATCACTGGACATCTTCGGAATATGTAAAATTAGCTTGTGAATGCCTTCACATACTCACAAATAGAAGTTGTTTGTTTGAGCTCCCTCAACTTCCGACGAGCCTCATTGACGATGTTTTGGGGGTAAAATTGCCGCTTAAGCTCGGACTTAAACTGCTCCCAGTTCTGGATGGAACAAGTTCCCTTCTCTATATCAACTTTCTTTCTCCGCCACAAAAGCATGGCGGTGTTGGCTAAGTACATGGTTGTTGCCCAATCTTGGCAGCCTCATTAATAAGGTTTAAGTGCTCAAATTAGTCCTCCATCTTCCAGATGAAGTTTTCAATCTCTTGAGCATTTCTTTCGCCCATAAAATCTTTGGGTTTAGGGCCCTCGATCTCGGTTTCACGGACCAGCACCTGTCCTATGCCACCGACAAGTCTAGCAGCCTCCATTTGTTGCTTAAGAACCTCGATGTCCCCATACAATGCTGAAACAGCCTTGATCAGCTTGAGCTCCAGGTTGGTTAGACCGTCCCTGGATTCCTCGGTCAGCATATCTACGGCTTCCTTGATGTCCCCAATCTCCTCTAAGGCAGTGGACTCAAGAGAAGCAAAGTTGCCTTCAACAATCTCAATATATTGATTTAGGGCATCCAAATCAGCCTCGGTTGGATCTATGTTTAGATGGCCTGAGTCAAACACATCTCCTCATTTGCCATGGCAAATATCTTGTGGTTATGGCTCATGAACTGCACTCTCACATGTTGTGCCTAGGGCAGGATCTTGACCCTTGCTGGTTCCCCTCCTCTTCTGCTTCTATTTTTTTGTTGGTGACTCGTCTCTACCACGATTGTTGCGAAGTCCAACATCCTCTCCGTCGTTTGCCAAGTTCTGTTGCCAAAGCTCTAATACCAGTTGTCACGGGACTAATTTCGATAGGTATCGTGAGGAAAACTAGATAGCTAAAACGCTACTACCTAGTTTCAGTCCAAGTTAATAATCAACACAAAGACGTGCTAACAATGGAAAACACTTCTTACACACAAAGATGGAAAGAAAATGAAGCAAGGCATACAAAAGGTTTTGGAGGCCAGGGCCAATTTTCTGATTATATTGAAGATAAAGAGAAATTTACAAGTAATGAGATGCCTATCAGCAAGGCTTATACAAATATATATATATATATATATATATATATATATATATATATAGAGAGAGAGAGAGAGAGAGAGAGAGAATTCTTCAGCCACACATGGCTGGGATTGAAGAATGACAAAAGAAATGATGTTGTTGGGCATGTTGCAAAAGTTGTCAAGCATGTTAGAAAAGTTGTCAGGCATGCTGGAAAAGCTATCAGGCATGCTTCAAAGACTTCCAGGCATATCACAGTGATACTCATAGCTTGTCCAGGCATGCTGGAAAAGCTATCAGGCATGCTTCAAAGGCTTCCAGGCATATAGCAGTGATACTCATTGCTATTTTTGAACTTGTCTAGCCATGGCAGATTTGAATTTTGGGCAGCTAAGGTAGGAAAACTCGGCAAGAATCAGGTGGGTTCCAGCATTTAGCTATATGATAGACTACGAGTGAATCTTTTAAAGGTAAAGCGGCTTGTGATTTTTAACTGTAAGAGTAGTTTTGGAAGGTTATGCATTATTTCATATAACATATAAATTTCAATATTTTATGATTTATATTAGTGCAAAATAATTTTATGTAATTTTATATTAGAGATTCTTTCTTTAAGCATAAAATGTAGAAATCAAATAGTTTTAAACACCATTACACACATGTGAACTTTTTTTAGCCCACAAAAAAGTACGATAGAATATTGGGAAGTGAATACTTGTGCAATATTACCCTTTACTAAAACATAACATATTAAAAATTGTACATAACAATTGTACATGATTAAATACTGTTGTACATAAGTCTTGGTAAAATATTTGCTTCCTTATTAATATCGAGATCCGGCGGGAGTTGTGATGGCGTCTACTAATGAAAGCTAGGTAAGCCGACCGTTTAAACAAATTACCTTTCTCCCATTTTAATTCTTTAACAATTACAAATAAACCATTTATAAACATTGGGAATTTAAAACAAGCGGAAAAAACAATTAAATCATTTAAATAACTCCAACATGATATCTTAATCAAAAACTACCCAAGACTGGTGTCACAACTCCACAGACGGTCTAAGAATTCTACAGACAAAGTCCGAAAAATAAATGCAACACTGTTTCTGAATTACAAAAGTGAAATAGGAAGAAAATATAGGGAGATGTCAGGGCCTGCGGATGCTTGCAGGACTACCTTGGATCTCCGTATAGTTTGAAGGCGGCCATCCGAGCTAAGGTCCAAAAGCTGCTACTCTAGGATTCGCACACAGTGCAGAGTGCAGTATCAGGACAACCGACCCCATGTGCTGGTAAGTGTCTAGCCTAAACCCGACGAAGTAGTGACGAGGCTAGGACTAGACTATAAAATAAACCTGTGTAGTTATATTATATACAGCAAAAATAAAATACAAATATACAATTAAGGACAGAAGGGGAAAACATGTTGCAGGGGAATCATTACCAATAGTAACTTAGGAGAAAAGCATAAAGAACGATTTAAAATTTGTAGCTGAAAGAATAAGGAAACCATAGCAATTCAATAAGCACTTATATATATATATATACATATATATATACATATATATATATATATATATGTATATATATATATACATATATATAAAATAGTGTTGCAGCATGCAACCCGGTCCAGATATAGTATTATTACGGCGTGCAACCCGATCCAAATATAGTATTATTGCGTTATGCAACCTGATTCAAATATATTATTGTTGCGGAGCGCAATTCGATCCCAATATACAATTCAACACCAATTACAAAGAGTCCTGGCAAGGAAACAATAAGGAAACATTAATATCCTGATGAAGGAATTGACAATAAGAAGTAATTATATCTGGGTAAGGGAATCAGCTATAACCAAACTTGTGTCAATTTTTAACTTCACAACAAAATCCTCGTCTAGAACCAATATTCAACCATAAGCAATTTTCACGAGATTAATCATAACTCTTGTCTAACACAAAGAATCAACAACTTAAGAATTTGTAGTACTTATTAAGAACACAACAATTTCAATTTAAGACTCACGAGCATACTTGACACCAACGTATAGATACTCGTCACCGTGCCTGTATGTCGTAAACAAATAACAAAAATCAAATAAGACTCAACTCCTAATCCCTCAAGCTAAAGTTAGACCAAACACTTAACTCAAACTTCCACAGCTAACTCAAACCTCAAAGACATCTTTTTCTTTAGAATTCGCCTCCAAATAACTTGTATGTAGTCTTGTGACGACCCGACCGATCGTCTTAAGAATCAATGCCTCGATTCCCTATTAACTTCTTTTTCCAAGTTTATTTCTGCTTATTTGATTTTTCGGGACGTTCGTTTTTGAGTTTCGGAGGGTTTTGAGACATTTAGTCCCTAAATAAAAGCTTAAGTGTTGAAAATTTGTCCATAGTCAGAATAGTGTGAAGACAACCTCAAAATGAAAATCCGATGGTTTTGTTATCTTCTTTAGGTGTTTTCGGGGTTAGGAGCATGCTCAGATTGTATTTTGGAGGTCCGTAACTAATTTAGGCATGAAATGTCAAAGTTTGAATTTTTGAAGTTTCTGGTCCGATTGTGAAATTTTGATCCGAGGGTCGAAATGGAATTTCGAGAGTTGCAATATCTTCTTTGTGCCATTTGGGATGTGTGTGTAAAATTTTAGGTTATTCGGACGTGATTTGGTTGGGTTTTTGATTGAAAGCGTATTTCGGAAGCTTTTAGAAAACTTAGGCTTGAATTCGATGAGTTTTAGGTAATCTGATATTTTTTGAGGTGTTTTGATGATTTGAAACAGTTTGAATAAGGTTTTAGGATGTGTTGTTGCTTTTGGTTGAGGTCCTGGGGGCCTCGTGTGAGTTTCAGATGGTCAATCGGACCATTTTTGGTATTTAGAAGTTGCAGATTTTGGAGTTTAGGTGTTGCAGAGTTTATCTCCTCACGTTCGCATGAGTAGGCTCGCGTTCGCGAAGAAGAAAGGGAGGAAGGCCAGATTTTAGCCTTAGCGATCACGACATGGGCTTCGTGTTCACTAGGGGCTATGGATCAGAGTATCACGTTTGTGACTTAGGGAACGCGATCGCGTAGAGAAAGTGAGTCAGATGGGGTCCAAGGTGATTTGTACATCACGTTCGCGTATGGTTTCTTGCATTTGCGTAAAGTTATTTCATCTGATCAACACGCTTGCAGGGTGTTGGTCACGTTCGCGTAGGGTATTTTTGAGGTCTTGGATATTTGCTCTTCATGATCTCGAGGCTTGTGCCGCGATTGCGATGAAGAAAGGTCAGAACTGGACATAAAGTTATAAGTTATTTGATCTGTGATTTTGAGTCATTTTTCCTCCATAGCTGAGCATTTTGAGAGCTTTTTAAAGTGGGTTGAAGAAGGATTCAAGGGGAATCACTTAGAGGTATCATTCTTGACTTCATAACCTATTTTTATGTTATTAAATACCTGATTAATGGTGAGAAATTTGGGAAAAATGGGTAATTAGGGCTTGAGTTTAAGAGACCTTTAAATGAGGATTTAAGGGGTCATTTGGACTTCGACTTTTATGTTCTTATTATGTATAGAATAGTGAGAGTACGAAGTTTTCGAAAATATAAGTTTCATCCGATTCTGAGACATTGGCCTAAGGGGCTTTTGGGTTATTTTACATAATTTCACGTCTTAGCTTGTAATTAAATTGTAGAATCAGTTGTTTGAGATGTTATTTATGATATGTAATTGAATTGAATGATTTGGACCATTTGGAGTCGGATACTCGTGGCAAAGGCGTGATTTCTACTTAATTTTTAGTCAGTTCGAGGTAAGTGTCTTGTCTAACCTTGTGTGGGGGACTTTTTCCATTAGGATATTATATTTGGTAATTGAATTGCCTTGTGTGTAAGGTGATGAGTGCATACTTGTGCAAATACTTAGAAATCTAGTTTTCTTAAAAGTACTTATTAGCATATTACCTTTCGTGTTTTATTATTCTGGTGCCCGCACCTCAGCGGCAGGTCATCATGGAAGGGGTTATATGAGTTGCCCTGTTCATTCAGCTCTTCCAGCAGTCAGTAGTGCTCCGGCTCCTCCTAGGCCCGTAGGAGCCTTATTATGCACCTCCAGTTTCTAGCACACCTCCTACGCGGGGTTCTTCCAAAGGCCAGTCCAGCAGACCTGGCCCTAGCCAATCGCAGCCACCATGTACTCCCAGAGCTTGTTTTGAGTGTGGTGACACATACCGTATAGTTAGGTATTGCCCCATACTTGAGAGTGGTGCATCTTCATAGGCTTCTCAGCCACAGCGTGCCAAACAGAGTTCACAGGCTATGGTTACATCTCCATTTGCCTCCCCACCTGTTCAGCCAGCTAAAGGTGGAGTTAGGGGAGGTAGAGGTCACCTTCGAGGGGGAGGCCAGGCCAGATACTATGCCCTTCCTACTCGTGCCGAGGCTGTTGCCTCCGATTTTGTCATCACAAGTATTATATTAGTTTTCCCCAAAGATGCATCGGTTCTATTCGATCCAAGCTCTACTTATCTTATGTGTCTTCTTATTTTGCTCCACATTTGGGTGTACCTCGAGATTCTTTGAGTTCCCCTATTTATGTTTCTACTCTTGTGGGGGATTCATTTGTTGTGGACAGCGTTTATCGGTTATGTTTGGTTGCTATTCGTAGTTTTGAGACCAGAGAAGACTTATTGCTACTCGACATAGTTGATTTTAATATTATTTAGGGAAAGGACTCGCTGTTGTCCCATTATGCTATTATTAATTGTGACGCCAATACCGTGACACTAGCTATGGCAGGTGTACCACGTGTTGAGTGGAGTGGTACTTTAGGCCACACTCCTAGTAGAGTTATTTCTTTTCTCAAGGCTCAAGGTATGTTGAGAAAGGGAGTACCCCATATTTAGCTCATGTGAGAGATTTTAGTGTTGATACCTCTTATGTTGATTCAGTCCTAGTGGTACGGGATTATCCCGATGTGTTTCCAGTTGATCTTCTGGGCATGCCACCTGATAAAGACATTGATTTTGACAATGATTTGTTGCCGGGCACTCAGCCTACTTCTATTCCCCCATATCGCATGGCTCCTCCTGAGTTGAAGGATCAGTTGCAGGGATTGCTTGATGAGGATTTTATCTAGCCTAGTGTTTCACTGTGGGGTGCTCCTGTCTTGTTTGTGAAGAAAAATGATGGTTCTATGCATATGTGTATTGATTACCGCCAGTTGAACAAGGTTACAGTGAAGAACCGTTATCCCTTGCCTCGTATTGATGATCCGTTTGACCAGCTTCAGGGTGCACGAGTGTATTCTAAGATTGATTTACACTCAGGTTATCATCAGTTGAAGATTTGGAAGCCAAATATCTCGAAGACTGCTTTTAGAACTTGGTACGGTCATTACGAGTTCCTTGTTATGTCATTTGGGATGACCAATGCCCCAACAGCCTTCATGCATTTGATACGCGGTGTATTTCGGCCATATAACGACTCCTTTGTCATTGTCTTTATTGATGACATTCTAGTGTATTCCCGGAGTCGGGAAGATCATGAGCAACATCTGAGGACAGTGCTTCAGACTCTGAGATAGAAGAAGTTATATGCAAAGTTCTCAAAATGTGAGTTTTGGTTGGATTCAGTGGCATTCTTAGGCCACATGGTATCAAGTGAGGGCATTTAGGTGGATCCAAATAAGGTAGAGGCAGTGCAGAGTTGGCCTAGGCCGTCCTCAGCTATAGAGATTTGTAGTTTCCATGGCTTGGCGAGCTACCATTGTCGTTTTGTGGAGGGATTTTCATTGATTGCCGCCCCTATGACTAGATTGACCCAATAGGGTGCTCCATTTCACTGGACAGAGGAGTGTGAAGCAAGCTTTCGGAAGCTCAAGACAGCTTTGACTACACCCCAGTTTTAGTATTGCCTATAGGTTCAGGGTCTTATACTGTCTATTGTGATGCCTCAAGAGTTGGCCTTGGAGCGGTACTGATGCAGGACGGTATGGTGATTGCCTACGCGTCCAGACAGTTGAAGATACATGAGAAGAATTATCATGTCTATGATCTTGAGTTACCTGCCATTGTTCACGCCCTGAAGATGTGGCGCCATTATCTATATGGTGTGCCTTGTGAGAGTTCTACTAATCATAGGAGCTTGCTGCATTTGTTCAAGCAAAAGGATCTAAATTTGTGCCAGAGGAGGTGGTTAAAGTTGCTGAAGGATTATGACATCACTATTTTGTATCAACCAGGCAAGGCCAATGTAGTGGCTGATGCCTTGACTCGCCGGGCAGAGAGTTTGGATAATTTGGCATATTTACCAGCATCGAAGAGGCCTATGGCGATGGATGTTCATGCTTTAGGCAGCCAGTTCGTGAGATTGGATCTTTCGGAGCCCAGTGGGGTTCTAGCTTGCGTGTTTCTCGGTCTTCATTATTCGATCGTATCAGGGAGCGACAATATGATGATCCTCATTTGCTTGTCCTTAAGGACAGGGTTTAGCATGGTGATGCTAGAGATGTGACCATTGGCAAGGATAGAGTATTGAGGATGCAGGGTCGGGTTTTTGTACCCAATGTCGATGGGCTATGGGAGATGATTCTAAAAAAGACCCATAGTTCGTGGCATTCCATCCATCCGGGTGTCGCGATGATGTATCAGGACTTGAGGCATCACTACTGGTGAAGGCGGATGAAGAAAGATATAGTTGGGTTTGTAGATAGATTCATCAACTGTTAGCAGGTGAAGTATGAGCACGAGAGACCGGGTGGGTTGCTTCAGCAGATAGAGATTCTAGAGTGGAAGTGGGAGTGGATCACCATGGACTTTGTAGTTGGACTACCACCACTATGAAGAAGTTTGATGCTATCTTGGTGACCGTGGATAGGCTGACCAAGTCCGCTCATTTCATTCCTGTGTGTACTACTTATTCTTCAGAGCGGTTAACAGAGATTTATATCCGAAAGATCATTCGTCTGCATGGTATTCCAGTTTCTATTATTTTAGACAGAGGTACTCACTTCACATAACAGTTCTGGAGGGCTATTGAGCAAGAGTTAGGCACTCGGGTAGAGTTGAGCACGACATTTCACCCCAAGACGGACGGACAGTCTGAGTGCACTATTCAGATCCTTAAGGATATGCTCCACGCGTGCATGATTGAGTTTGGAGGGTCTTGGGATCAATTCTTGCCATTGGTGAAGTTTGCTTACAATAACATCTATCAGTCCAACATTCAGAGAGCACCATGTGAGGCTCTGTATGTAGGTGGTGTAGATCTCCGGTGGGTTGGTTTTAGCCAGTGAGGCCAGACTATTAGGCACAGATTTGGATTAGGATGTTTTGGATATGGTTAAGGTAATTTAGGATAGACTTCGTAAAACCCAATCCAGACAGAAGAGCTATGCAGATCGGAAGGTTTGTGATGTTTCCTTTATGGTTGGAGAGCGGGTTATGCTTTGGGTTTCGCCTATGAAGAGCGTTATGAGATTTGGGAAGAAAGGTAAGTTGAGTCCGAGGTTCATTGGCTCTTTTGACATATTGAGGTGTGTTGGGGAGGTTGCTTATGAGCTTGCCTTACCTCACAGCCTGATAGGTTCATCCGGTATTTCATGTTTCGATGCTCTTGAGATATCACAGTGATCCATCACATGTGTTTGATTTCAGTTCAGTCCAACTGGACAAGGATCTATCTTATATTGAGGAGCTAGTCGCTATATTGGACAAGCAGGTCAGGAAGTTGAGGTCAAAGAACATTGCTTCAGTAAAGGTTCAGTGGCAGGGTCAGCCGGCCGAGGAGGACACCTGGGAGACCGAGCAGGATATGCGCAGTCGTTACCCTTATCTTTTCACTACTTTATGTATGTATCTATGCTCGTTCAATGACGAATGAATGATTAAATGTAGGAGAATGTGACGATCTGGCCGGTCGTCTTAAGAATTAATGCCCCAATCAACTATTAGATGCTTTCGTCAAGTTTATTTCTGCTAATTTGATTTTCCAGGACATTTGGTTTTGAGTTTCGGAGAGTCTTGAGACACTTAGTCCCTAAATGAGAGCTTAAGTGTTGGAAGTTGTCCATAGTCAGAACAAAGTGAAGACAGCCTTGGAATGGAAATTTGATGGTTCCTTTAGCTTCGTTAGGTAATATCGGGATGAGGAGCGTGTTCAGATTATGTTTTGGAGGTCCGTATCTAATTCAGGCTTGAAATGCCGAAGTTTGAACTTTGGAAGTTCCCGGTCCGATAGTGGGATTTTGATCTGAGGGTCGAAATAGAATTTCGAGAGTTGCGGTAGCTTCGTTATGCCATTTGGGATATGTGTGAAAAATTTTAGGTCATTTAGATATGGTTTGGTTGGGTTTTATATCGAAAGCGTATTTCAGAAGCTTTTAGAAAACTTAGGCTTGAATTCGATGAGTTTTGGGTTATTTGATATTGTTTGAGGTATTTTGATGATTGGAACCAGTTTGAATAAGGTTTTAGGATGTGTTTGTGCTTTTGGTCGAGGTCTCGGGGGCCTCGGGTGAGTTTCAGATGGTTAATCAGACCATTTTTGGTATTTAGAAGTTGCAGATTATGGAGTTTAGGTGTTACAGAGTTTATCTCCTCGCGTTCATGTGAGTAGGCTCGCGTTCGCGAAGAAGTAATAGAGGAAGGTCAAGTTTTAGCCTTTGCAATCGCGACATGTGCTTCGCATTCGCGGAGGGCTGTGGATCAGAGCACCGCATTGGTGAATGAGGGTACGCGATCGCGTAGAGGAAGTGAGCCAGATGGGGTTCAATGTGAATTGTAGATCACGTTTGCGTATGGTTTCTTGCATTCACATGAGGTTATTTTGTCTGATCATCGCGTTCGCAGGATGTTGGTCGCATTCGCGTAGGTTATTTCTGAGGTCTTGGATATTTGCTCTTCGCAATTACGAGGCTTGTGCCGCAATCAAGATGAAGAAAGGACAGAACTTGGTAGAAAGTTATAAGTTATTTCATCCAAGATTTTGAGTCATTTTCCTCCATACTGAGCATTTTGAGAGCTGTTTGAAGTGGGTTGAAGAAGGATTTAAGGGGAATCACTTGGATGTAATATTTTGACTTTATAACTCGTTTTTATGTGATTAAATACCTGATTAATGGTGAGAAATATAGGAAAAAAGAGTAATTAGGGCTTGAGTTTAAGAGGCCTTTAAATGAGGATTTGAGGGGTCATTTGGAATCCGATTTTTGTGTTGTTGTTATGTATAGACGCGAGAGAGTACGAGGTTTCCGAAATATAAGTTTCATCCGATTCCGAGACGTTGGCCTGCGGGAAATTTTAGTTATTTTACATAATTTCGCATCTTAGCTTTGAATTAAATCTTATAATTAGTTGTTTGAGATGTTATTTACGATATAATTGAATGTAATAGATTTGGGCCATTTACAGCCGGATACTTGTGGCAAAGGCATGATTTCGAGTTGATTTTGAGCTGATTCGAGGTAAGTAACTTATCTAACCTTGTGTGGGGGACTTTTCCCCTTAGGATATGATATTTGGTAATTGTAAAGGCTTGTGCGCAAGGTGACGAGCGCGTATTTGTGCAAATTGTTGGAAATCCGATTTTCTTAAAAGTACTTATTAGCATGTTTCTTTTCCTGTTTTATTACACTTGCGAATTTAGCATGTTGTTAGTTAGAAGAGCATGTTTAGTTGTCTTAAATTGCATATTTGCTTAAATTTCCTTCACTGCATTATGTGAAACATGTTAGACTAGGACTACTTGTTGCCTTGTTCTGAAATTTTATTGTACTGAATATCTTATTATTGTTGCTGCATATTTACATTGGGACTACGGATGTGGGATTTCGGTAGCTGCCCCCCCCCCCTCCCATGTCTGTTTACTTTGGGACTACGGGTTATATTTCCGTAGATTCCCCTGCACATTTACTTTGAGACTACGAGTTAGATTCCCGGTAGATCCCCTTGCACGGTTATATGGAACTAAGAGAATGCACCTGGTAGATTCCATCAGTACTGGATATTTACATTTGGGACTATGGACTGAGGTTCCGCTAGATCCTCACGCATTGATAGTTGGAATACGGAATGATATCCCGAGAGATCCTTCAGACATATACATATGATGGACTACGGGAAGGTATCTCGGGAGATCCGCCAGACAGTTGATGAAAGGGACTACAGGATGGTATCCTGGGAGATCCTCATATTATTGTCGTATTGAGCTGCTCTGATTTTCCAAGTTTACTCTGTTGTGTTGTGTAATTGTTGTTGCATGGTATAACCTGTATTATTTCATTGTTGTTCTCATTTATATTGTTTATTTCTTACTGTAGAAACTTATTATTATGTTTAACCTCAGTAGGGCCCTGACCTTCCTCGTCACTACCCGACCGAGGTTAAGCTTGACACTTATTGAGTATCGCTGTGGTGTACTCATGCCTCTTTTGCACATGTTTTTCATTTGCAGATCCAGGTACCACTGCCCAGGCGTATCACCTTTGAGGCAGAGAGATCTAGCAGAGACTTCGAGGTACGTCTTCCGCGTCCGTAGACCAATGTGTCTCTATCTTATTCTATCTTTTAGCAGTTAGCCTTCCTTCTTACTGTTGTTTTAGACATTCTAGAGTTCGAGCATTGACTACATTTCCTTCAGCTTGTGTTCCCGTGAGTTTTTTGGGTTTTGGGATAGTATTGTAGAAGTTTGAGATATTATGCTGTATGTGCTGAGTAGCATTTTATATTTTGTTTCCATATTGTTAAATCTTGGTTTTAAGTTATAATTTTCGCAAGTTATTTGTTTCCGCATTGTTAGGCCTACCTAGTCGTAAGGACTAGGTACCGTCACGACATGTTCACGGAAGGCGAACTGAGGTCGTGACAAATCCAAATTGATTTTACAATATCAATAAATGCTAAAGAACTCATATCCAATGCTTAACTATATGTTTTCTATCATTTTCTCCAAAAAGTCAAAAATTGACCATGGGCCCGCTTGGTCAAAACTCGAGGTTTGGACCAAAATTCGATCACCCATTCACCCACGAACCCAAATATACAATTAGTTTTGAAATTCGACCCAAAAACGAGGTCTAAATTCCAATTAATCAAAAAGCCTTAACTCTACCCAAATTCCTAATTTTAACCATAAAAACCCAAGATTTTAAGATGAAAATTGATGAAATGCAATTAGGGAATCGAAAGAGAAAGGTTTAGAATCATATACCAATGTCTTGGGACCTCGGAACTGGGCATACGCCCAAGTCCTATATTTTCCTACGGACCTCAGAGACCGTAAAATCATGACGTTTACCTAAAATATTGATCGAAGTCAACTTAATTTATTTTAAAGGCAAAATTTATTATTTTTCATAGATTTTCACATATAATTTTCCGGCTACACATCCGGACTGTATATACAAATCGAGGTGATACAGAAAGAGGTTTTTTAGACTTCAAAATACAAAATTTATTTTTAAAATAAATGATGACCTTTTGGGTAATCACAATTAATCTGTTGCCAAACAGAATATTAGAAAAATCCTAAATGAAGAACAAAGAACTAAATTAAGCTCTAATTCGTCATAATGTATAACCCACCAAATTGAATATAAGAAAAATCATATCCAACTTCTAAGATACTCATAATGACAAATAAAAATGTTGAAATGTATTCCTCAAAAATAAAAAAATCTGGATCAATACGTATATTTTATACTACAATTCAGAATTTGCCCAAATAATAAAAGTGTTTTCTCCCAAAACCTTCTTGACTAAGAAAATCTATAATCAAATAGATAAATTCACTTCACTGCAGCCAATGATGGATTTTTTTAACCACTTTGCAAACCTGTTGCTCAAGAGTTGGTAACTCAGATCGTCATCTAGTAATACCTTATTTGTGGATGTTGTCCTTTTCTTATATGTCTTCAACGGAAATATTATGTCATGATCGTTTGTAATTTTCTATAGGAATAAACAAAATTACCATTCAAATGCTTAATTTGTTAAAAAAATAGTCGTATTCATGCGTGTACAACCATTTAGCCACTATTTTACATTTAAGTAGAACAAATTACACTCAAATAATGATTTCCTTTGTTCTACTATGATGAGAAAAAAAGGGATCAATTCTAAAATAAATTTTCTGTTTTATCAAAAGGTTTCATGCAAGTTAATAAAGTATTTTATGGCATATTAGCTGACTTTTAGCATTTCATGATTTACACACAAAATACAATCTTGTCATACAAATATCAATGTAGTTTATTTAATTTTTTTACCAGCATATATGTCTACTTGCTACTTAATATAAATCCTTGAATTTTAGTAATCAAGTTCTTTAGTGAAACCTTCAAAGAATCCGTGTCTCTCCATATCTAAAAATTCTATTGTCAAATATATCCATCTACATATATAAGTAAAATAAGTATCATTTTAAAGGAAAAATTAAAAGTTAGCGAAGTATTTACCTCACATTAATTCTCTTAATTGACGTTTTGAATAGTATTGAAGACAGGGTCCTAACAAATCTATATATATATATATAAATTATGCCTTGAAAAAAGAATCAACGTAAATCTACAACTTAAATATGTTATGATGTTTGTGAGTGACGATCGCATACGGAGAAGGCATCTGAATGTGTAGCATGAGTATATTTTTTTATCAGATGTCCTCATTTGTAAGACTAACAACATTCTAAACTTCATCTTGCAGTTGAATGTTCGATCTTTTAACAATGATTTTCTTTTAAGAATATTATTCAACTCTACTGAATAGAAAAAAATGTTAAACATCGCCAGTATTCTAGAAAAAAATATTGCCATAAAAAATTATTTAATAACAAATATGAACTTAATTTAGAAAAATACCTCAAGTAATCCTTCCTTCAGTTCGTTTTCCAACTTGCCTATGAGAATTATGACTTTGTCATCCCATAGCAACAGTGAAATTGATTCAGTAATGTCCATGATCCTAACTTGAAGCATGTACCTAAGTACATGTTTGATTTGATATATTAATATATGTTTTGATGAATTAAGAAAATAAAATTTCTGTTATTACCTCTCCGTTGAGTAATCTTTATTTTTATATTTTGGTTTGAGCAATGATAAATGTTTTCTAGTTTTATCCACCGTCTTTTGACACTTCTTGCAGCTCACATATGACCACCCTCTTTCAAGTTCTGAAATTTCAATATTATCACAACCCAAAAATCTCTCTGAATAAGTCGTGATGGCACCTAGTCTCTAAACTAGGTAAGCCTAACATAAACTAAAATAATATTGATATTTACTAACTTTAAATTAAATTACTCTGAATAATTTACAATTTACAAAACCGGTGGTACAAGTCACAAGCCTTTCTAAGAGAAGTTATATAAAATAAATATATCACTGCTCCGAAATAAAAGGAACAAATTGAAATAAGTACAAATGAAGGTGACACCGAGGCCTGCGAACGGTGTAGAAGGCTTACCTTGAGTCTCCACCGCAACGACTCGCACAACTACTACCGATCAAATGCCTGGATTTTTATACAAAAATGTACAAAAGTATAGTATGAGCACACCACGACGGTGCCCAGTAAGTATCAAGACTAACCCTGACGGAGTGGTGACGAGGACCAGTCAAGATACCTATTGGTCAAATAAAATGAACACGATATGATAATAAAATATCCAGATAAAGATAACGGGGTAATACCAACTACGGATAGAAATCAATATATAGTAATAGGAACAAATAAGGGAGAACACGGGCAGTAACGATGATAACCAAGTAAATTAGATAATAAATCAATGCTGACATAACAAGAACAAAGAAAAGTAAGAATGTATCTAAATAAAGAAGGAAATTCCAATTAAATCAATCACATCATGTCTAGTACACAATCCTGACCATCTCAACCCATGATTTCTCATATCATAATCTCAACTTCCGAACCTTCAACACACATGTCACCTTGTGCCCAAATATTTTTTTTCCATTTCACTTTTAATAACAAAAGCCATATGCTATATAATATATAATGTCCATACAATGCACTTAATATGTCCAAGAAGTGCCATTTACCTGATATAAATAAAATTATAACTTCTAAGCTAATTAGGAAAGCCAACGAGAAAAGATGAAGTTGTTTATTTAGAAATCCTTTGAGTCAAGAAAGTACTTCTTTTAATTTAAAATACAATATCTAATGGATTATTTTTTTTAACATGATAATCAATAACTTAGAATTTTGTAGAAATTTCTTTTTAAGAATAATACAACCTCAGATTGTTTAAGGGGATATAATTGAGAAACTAATTGAATTAAGAATATACCAATTATTGAAGTTTAAAGTATTGGAACGTATATATATAAATATGGTGAGGTATTGAAAACATTGTGGGTTCTAACACAAAGGATCACAAAAATAAAGGAACTAAACAGTTTAAACATTCGAATTGACCACAACAAATAAATACAACAGCAGAAAGTGCAGGCATCACCTTCATGCTTTTACTCTCGTTTTCACCAGAAGAATCAATATTTACTTTTATTCTTTCTTGTTGCAGCGTGCAACCCGATCCAAATCTTGAATGATATTGCAGCGTGCAACCCGACCCCATATAATATTGTTGCGACGTACAACCCCATCTAAATTATATAGTGATGTTGCGGCGTGAAATCTAATCCAAATCATATAATATTGTTGTGACGTGCAACCCAATCCAAATCATATAATATTATTCAAGATTTGGAATAATCATTCTCGTTTGAGGGAAACCAGCTTGCAAATTTTGCAGCAGCAAAGACCATTTCAAAGTGCTGAATTACCTTAGACCAAAACCATGATCTCTACCCAGCTAGTTACCTATACTACATCTTATAGGTTAGAGTAATCTGATCATAATGGCTTGAATTATATGAATCAATTTAAGACGGTAATCTGTACTCAAATCATCTCTTTAACATATTTTATCATTTGCTTGCATTACACTGATTACAAGAACCCATAGCTGCCTGTAAGACCTATTTTGCCACTGGAATAGGATATCTTTCTTCCCGCATACATACTTAATACACATGCAGCTCTAACACAAAAGCATAAAGGCAGAGGAAGAGTCCATTCTGAATTTCTGATACATATAGCCAATATCTTTGTGCTCATTTTCCTCGCAACAGCAAACCTATCAGAATATATTACAGTCTCAAACTTCCTAATTTCAGAATAAAAATTTGAAGCATGTAACCAAACTGAAGGAACCCATGGCTCAAGATTCATTAATTTGTAGTAGCTCTCCTTCCAACATGCTCATTTTGATGAATCCTGCAACTTCGCAAAAGTGAGCTCCAAATCACTCAATCTCCTGTCAATGATGAGTGGTTTAGCAACTCTTCTGCCTTAACGACTAAACCTGCACGGCCCAGAAGATCCACCATACAGGAATAGTGTCGCCTGTCTGGAAAGACCCCAGGGAGTCTCATTGACTCAAAAATCCTTTTCCCCTCTTCAACTAAACCTGAATGGTTGCATCCTGATAGCATACACAAGAATGTCATTTCTTCTGGTTTTACACCTTTTGGATCATTTCTTCAAACAATTCAAGGCATTCACTTCCCATTGCTTTCCGAGCATATGCATTAATTATTAAAGTGAAACCGATGATATTAGGTGAAGGAAATGCATCTTCTGATAGTACCAAAGCCGACTGAATGAGGACACTTCCATAATCAAAGCCCAATTTCATAACGAAGTTGTACACTTGTTTTCCAAAGATCAGTTCCTTTTTGTGACTTGATAAATTCAGCAATGTCACGAAAGACATAGCAGATTAAAACGAAATAAAGTTAAGGACCTAGAACACTATATGAGACAACAATCCTTTGTGTTGGACACATGCATGACAGGATTGTGACTATTTTCTAAAACTAACCTATATGGGTAAAGGTGGCTAAAAATGTAAGATCTGGCTAAGACCCCACAAAGCCAAGAACCTAAGATTCACTAGGAATACCGGAACCTATGTGGGTTACCTACGTATCACGCCCCGAAAGACAAGAATCAAGTATGCGTAGTTCGGGCATACTGGATATGCTGAGAATAAAAAAAGCAACTAACTTAGAGAAAATATACTTTTGTCTTTTCCTTGAAAATGATGAAACATGCAAAATCCTTTTGAATTTTTCAAGCTCTTTTTTCTTTCTTTAACAAAATGCGATAGAAAATATGAATAGGCCCCACTCGACTTATCTTCACACTTCACCCTTTTTTTTTTCATTTACCCTCAACTATCATTGGTCCACCAAATGACCCTTTCACCCATAAATAAATACAACACGTACCACATAAGATGCATTAGGATGGTCATTTATTTTTCAGGGTATATCGTACTAGACAGACCCAACCCCCGTGTTGAGACCCCTAAGTCAAGTGCACATGATGCAAACAAACGCTCCTACTGGGGATCCGGCATGAGGATGAGTTATTCTAGGTTTAAAACCTAGGCATCTGTTTTAGACTAGTGTACCCAAACAGACAACTCGAGTCGAGGAGTGGGCTACGTACCGGGAACAAAAAAACCATCCGACTTAGTAACTTGTCCAAGCCTCTTTCTTATTTTAAGGTATGACGCTAACAAAATAGAGATTCTCGACCTGCGAGCACATCCCTGAAGATGAGAAGAGAAAGGCTTCGTAACAGTTCATATATAGTTCACATGATATCAAAACGGTAGCACATTAGGCCCAAACATGTAGCAAAATTAGATAACACATAAAGGCAAATATAACAATTCATCTAAGCTCGAATTCTTGAACCTAGAACCTGAGATTCTAGGTTTCATCCCCAGCTGAGTCGCCACAGCTGTCACACCTCCTTTTCACACACCCTCGCAAAGGGAGTATATTGAGAGTTTTTTTTCAACTTAAAGTGATAATCGAAACGAGATTATTTGTTTAAAATTTCAGAGTCGCCACTTGGGAGATTTATGGTGTCCCAAGTCACCGGTTTAAATCCTGAATCGAGGAAATGGTTGAATTTGTATTACAGTCCGCGAACTAGAAATCCGAGTAAGGAATTCTGTTAACCCGTAAGCAGGTGTTTGGCACTCTCGGATTCCGTGGTTCTAGCACGGTCGCTCAACTGTTATAAATGGCGTATTATCTGATCTTAGTACATGTTTTAGCCTATGGCAATTTTAAACCTATAACCGATTTTATTCTTTTTTAAAAGAAAATTACGTCATATAAAATATGTCTTGAACCACGTCACATAAATGCACCCGCAGTCCGCAACACACTTTATTTAACGTTGTCGAGATTTGGATTTGGGTCACATAAATGTGCACCTGAATTTTGAAAATCAGGCATCATAACTATATCATGGGAACCGTACTCATAGTCATGATAATTTATTTATTAATTGCACCTAAAACAAACTACGATATTAGTGAGTTATGTAATTCCCAATTTAATGATTGTGTGTGAAAAAGGCCCGTAATTATAGAGTACTTTTACTAAGTTTCAAGCTCATTTCGTTTTAACTTATTATTTCATGCATTTAACCAAGCCTTATTCCTAAAGGACATGAAAAAGTTAATTACAAATGGCTCAGCCTCTTCCCAATTCCCATGACACAATTCAAAACAATTTCATGTTAATCACAACCGACCAAAAGAAAGTGACAATATGTAAGCATCCAGAACAATTAAAGAAATGAAAATCAGAGAATATGAAACGAAACTTAGCAACAGTAAAAGTGAATCTGAGCCATTACAGGACTTTTAAAATACCCAATTAACTCATTAGCAATTGCATTTTATCTTTAGAACTGAAATTATGACCATGTTAACTACCTATTTCTTAACGCACACATCTCACTCATCCCGTTATTTTCCCAGATAATTCACAAAGCGCACAAAATCAATTTATTATCCAAAGCACACCACGATATGGTGGACTACTCTTAAGCACGAAGAAGCTTAAACTATATGACAAAATATTAGTATAAATGCACAAGGATTTTCATATTACTTCATCGAACATGTGACGCGAATGAAAACAAGAACCACATATGAGGCATTAAATCTACAGAATCTCTATAGTTGAAACACTTTTGAGCTTAACTAGAAATTATTGATGTTAGAAGCATGATATCCTTAATTCAATTAACTAAACCTCTCAAGGTTTCTCTCTGCTCTTTCCACTTCAAGACTAACACAGAGAGAGAATCAAGATCTTATTTACATAAATACTACATCAGTTCGTTAACATAGGATTTTAAAATGCTAATAAAATTCTTTGGCCAAGCGCAATAAAGAAATGCAATATGCTGAAATCAAGCAAGGTATCATTCTAGGTTCAACAGAACATTGCAAACAGTGAAACTCAAACCAACGTATACGAAATAAACCTTTCAACAAAGCAAAAAACCCATAACTGAATCAGAACTACCTACCTTCCTTAACTGATTTGCTCAAACCAAAAAAACAGATCCATGTACTAACTGTTAAAACGACACATCAAAAGAAACACCAAAAATATGGGCAACAGGCATTGAATCACATTTCCAAAATAACATAAAGATGAACATAGAACAGAGTGAAAGGGAAATGAAGAATCAGACCTCAATAGCGAAAATTCTTTCCAAATTAAATAAAGCTTCGTCCTTACAGTTATGTCCAAACGAAGAGCAACAACATTTAAAATCGAGTATCAACGAGAAGAAATCAACAACAATGCGAATCGAAACCTGCACATCGACTTAAACCGGCTCCATTTCAACATCAAAATTCAGACTGAAATTTGACTCCAAAATCGGAGCCGTTGACAAATAACCAACAACGTTTCAATCTGGTCCTTTGTGTTTGGGAGGGTCTCTTTCGTTTTTTATGTGTTTCTCTCGTCTATGGCTATGAGGAATATAGGTGAGGGACGATGGCTATCGCTACCTGAGATGGATAGCAATGAATGTTTAGGCGAAAAGAGCTTCTCTCTCCTCTTCTTTAATTTTTAGCGTTACTCCTCTCCTTATATGTTTAGGTTTTGGTTTATTTTTTATGTATTGCCAATTAGTCACTAGATCATTTTTATATTAAGTGCTTAGCGTCTTTTTATTTTTTATTTTTTGAAAGAAAAGTCTAGAAGCTTAATGGTCATTGGAAATTGGACCAAAGACTAAAAAAACAACAAAAATCATAAAGACAGACTAATTTTTCTTTTTAAAATTATACAATTATACCATAAAAATATAAAACAAATTTTATGATTAAACTAACTATATTAGGACATAAAACTATTTTTGTGTTTTCAAAATTATATAAAAATTAAGGCAGGGTAATACTTTTGTATTTTTTTTAATTTATAAAAAATGCGTAAGATAGAATATTTTTGTAATTTTCTATTTTTATGACGAAATAAAGGAAAGAAGTCAAAGATAGTTGAAATAGCTATATAAGTCAAAATTAAATATTTATACGCTAAAATATAAAAAATATTGGGGAGAGTCAAAAATCACATATCTACAACATTCACTTCAATTAAAGCAATTAAGGGTCAATGTAACACGTAAGAATTAGAGGAAGACTAACATCGTCATATGGAGCATATAGAGACAATTTAAGCAACTAAGAAACCCAATCATAACGGGATACTTTCTACATAAGGACCTAAGAATCCTAGAGGAAACTTTTCCATAAATAAGTCTGAGCGCACACTTGTCACCTCGCATGCATGGACTACAATTACCATAGAAGATTCAATTCCTAAGGGAAGTCCCCCACACAAGGTTAGACAAGATACTTACCACAATCCGGCCAATTCAATACTCAATTAAACTTTTTCTTTACCAATTCATCAGCGCTCTGCTCAATCTAGCCAAAAACGACTTGAATTCATCAAACAATGCAAGAAAAAATAATTTCAATTAACAAAACTATGATTCTTATATAATTTATAAAAACTCAACAAAAATCAACTCCCCGGGCCCCCACCTCGAAACCCAATAAAATTTACAAAAATAAAACATATATTTCGCTATGAGTTCACCCATAAAAAATTATCTAATTCCGATAATATTTGGTCATTCAAATCATCATTTTATATTTTTGAAAGATTTCACAATTTTTCCTAAATTTTCCTTTAGATTCTCATGAATTTGATGTTAAATCTAAGACATAATTACAAAATATAGTTAAACATTTATTAGAGACACTTACCCAACAATTTGAAGAAACGGGTCTTTGGAAAATCGCCCATGGAGGTTTAGGGTTTGAGAAAATTGAAAAATGGGTGAAACTCTCGTAAAAAATCTCACTTAACAGGTCTCAGATGTCGCATTTGCAACCCAAGATTTGTAATTACGAACTCTCGCAAATTGCGAACAAAGCAGGGTTGGCAGAAGTCGCATTTGGGATAAAAAGTTCGCATTTCCGAACTGGACATCACAAATGCGATAGAAAAGTTCGCATTTGCGAACACACCAGAAATAATAGTTTTTTTCCGACATGAAAATAAGCATAACTTCCTCATACGATATTCAAATTCGATGATTCTTTTTTCTATGGCTCCTTAATTTTGATAAGAATCTAATGGTTCAAACAAAACTGTATTTCGATCTCATTTACTCAATATGATATTATTTTTGCTTGACGAAAAGATGATGAAGCATCCAAAAACAAGCGCAACATAGCCTAAACCTATCTGAAACTCACCCAAGCCCTTAAGGCTTCAAACCAAACATACACCCAAGTCTAAAAATATTATGCGGACTTGATCGTGTGATCAAATCATCAAATAACATAAAAAACTATGAATTCAACCTCAAAAATCTTGATTTTCTAAAGGACACCTATATTTTTTAATTTTTCAACCGGACGTCCAAATCATATCAAATCAATTCCAGTTTTCACCAAATTTTACAGATAGGACTTAGATATCACAATAAACTTGTACCGAGCTTCGAAACTGAAATACGGACTTGATACCAATGAGTTCAAATATTAATTTATTTCTTTATTTCCTTTAAAAACATGCACGATAATTTCCTTCAAAAATTGTTTGCTAAGGCTAGGGACTTCGGAATTCAATTTCAGGCATATACCTAAGTCCCATATTTTACTGCGGGCCTTCTGGGATTGTTGAGACATAGATTCGGATCCGTTTACTAAAAATATTGGCCAAAGTCAACTAACTTTTTCATATTTTAACATAAAATCTTTTCACGCCCGGATTGCGCACGTAAGTCGACACATATAATATGAAGATGCTCGTGATCTCAAAATGTCGAATTGGACGCAATTGCTTAAAACGATTAGTTGGGTTGTTATAAATACCTGCAACAATCTAACAGCCTGTTTAATATATCAATACAACTTGTGATATTGAAAATGAGGATATCATATGTGAGCAAAGGGGAGTAATATAGATTAGGGATATTACGATTGTCATTAATCAAAAACCAAAGTGCCTACAGAAATCTCAACAATGTAGATTAATTTGTGGAAAAACAGTTATTTATATACAACTTTCTTAGTAAAAAGATTGAAGAGTAAGTTAAACCAAGCAAATTATAAGCTATTTAGAGTGAGGAAAACATTTAAAACATAAAGTTAAAATAATTGCAATTATGCTCATATTTACATAAAAAAAAAAGGGGGGCACCATCTTCTTTATCCTCATTGCCAAGCGGTGCCAACAATGCCGAGAAACTAAAAACTATACCAAGTGCATAACAAAAATCCAGATTTACAACGTAAAAAATAGAGAAGCAAAACGTGATATAAATTATAGTATATCAATGAGAGACATATTTGAGGATACATATCTTTGGTGTAGAAATGCTTCAATGGAGCTTTTGCTACTAATTTCCCATGAATATGGACACAGAAATTAAAAAATATTCTAAGAGCAAACCAAAAAATTTAGATTTGCAAATTAAAATAACAGAGAAGCAAAACATGATACGTGTTGTAGTATTTCATTAGGAAAAATAGTTGAGGATCCATATGTTTTGTGCACAAATGCTTCGATTGGATTTTTTGCTACTGATTATCCTATGAATATGCACATAAAAATTTAAAAATATACAAAGAGCAAATCCAAATTTGCAAATTATAAAATAGAGAAACGAAACAGTATACATGTTGTAATATATCAATGAGAAACATATTTGAGGATACATATGTTTGGTGAAGCAAATGCTTAAATAGGTTATTTTCAATTGATTATTCCATGAATATGCACACATGCAAATTAAAAAATAGAGTTAGCAAAACGAATGATAAGACAATAACATATTTTTAATACCTTTTCATCTTGTAGAACCAATAAATCGAGAAAGTAGCGTTTGAATTGTAATGATCTGGTACTTTCCATAGACGAAGAACTCAAGCTTTCATGCATTTTCGGAATTGTTATGTCACGACCTCAGCCCGCCCTTCGTGAACTGTCGTGACGTCACCTAGTTTCTATGACTAGGTAAGCCTAACAAATGCCGAATATAACAAGGCTTGCAGAAGGAATAATCAAAAACCAAAATAATAGAATGGAACAATAATGTTTAAGGCGCCGCTCGAAACATAGAATAACAACATTCGAAGCTAAAAACAAATTCCAAAACCTGAAATATTATAAATCATAAGCTAAGAAAATATATAAGTAGCTCTAACTCTAGAATGTCTAACAAAAGGAAAACTACTGAAGGGCTATATTGTTACATAAAGATAGAAAAGGACTACTCAGTTTGTGGACGCGACAGATATACCTCGAAGTCTCTACGGAAACGCATCTATACTTGGCAAAATCATACATCTATACTCGGCAAAATCAGGAAGACTTCACATCCAATAGGAATGTTCAACTATGTGTATACTTGTGCTTTACCAAAATCCCTACCAACTAATAGACGTAAGGAGATGACCATACAGCACATATGATGTTTCCTCACAACTTCCATGAGATAAATCTCATAGAGGTAAGCGTGCCACAATCACAGTAATAAACAAACATGAATGCCCCCGAGCCATCATAAATCCTCAAAATCAATCCCTGACATAGCCCACCTTGTCTCGCCACGTGTGCAAATAATAAAATAATAAGTGCCCGCCTTGTTTCTCCACACGTGCATCATAATATTTCCACCTTATCTCGGCACATGTGCAACCCACATATAAGCATATAAACATATTTCGTCTTGTCACGCCGCACGTGCAATATATCAATAGTAACAATGGCACGGCAAAAACCTCTTGCAACCCCTCAACAACAACCGAATGACAGAGACCTCGTGCACAACACAACATAACCGTACGGTAGAGACCTTGCGCACCAACACAACCACAATCACACGGCAGAGACCTCGTGCACCAACACAACCACAACTGCACGATAGAGACCTCGTACACTAACACAACCACAACCGTAAGATAATAACAGTGACAATATTACAAAATATAGAGAGACGATCCACTTCAAAACTTCAAATCACAAGGAATCGGTATAACCAATTCACAAGAATAGCCACAGTAAGAAAAATGAAAGGCACAAAGGGAACAGTTCAACGAAAAGGGAAATTAACACATAGTAACAATCCCAAATAACAAAAATTAGTATAAGGAAGACAACATGAGTCTAGTAGTCCCAAATAAAGGCAAGTCGACAAGGATATAATTCATCTAAACTCTGTTTAAGATTGGGAAGTTACAAGAACATTCGGTAATTTTAGTTAAGGGAATGTGATCTTAGATACACATAAGACTAGGCAATATAGGGGCATGACAATAACTCTCAGTAACGCAGACATTTATGAAAATGTAGCATGGTGATAAGAGAGACGAAGTGCTTCAGTTAAATCAAATAGATGACAAATAGGCAATAAGAGTAAATCATGCAGCAAACAATTCCAACTACGCATTTAGAAATGAAACTAATAAGCGGAACTCAGTCATATCAAGAATAACTCCATACATAGTGAATCTAAGAACCTAAGAATCCTAAAAAGCCAACTATCCACAATTAAGTCCGGGTACGCTCTCGTCACTTCGCGTACTAAAATTACAATTAACAGAGAAGAATGAGCCCTAAGGGAAACTTCACCACACAAGTTTAGGCAAGATACTTACCTCAACGACGGCAAACTGGTACTCTAAAATGCACTTCTCGGGTGAAAAGACCCCGAGTGGCTCAAATCTAACCAAAATATCTTCTAGGTACAAATAAAATACATAAGAAACTATTCCGGATCATAAGGTCTCAATCTTTAACAAAATCCAAAAATTGGTCCGAAAGTCAACCCCCCGGCCCGCACCTCGGAACCGATCAAGTTTTACAAAAAATTAGTACCCATTCCAATACAACCGCAACCATAAAAATTTTATCAAATTCCATTACCACTTGGTCCCTCAAATCACGATTTTTCATGTTAGAAATGTTTTTCAAAAACCCACATTTTCCTTAACCCAAATCACAAATTAATTGATAAAAATGAAGACAAATTCATGGAATATATTTATGCATCGCGAACGTGAAGAGAGGACCACGTTCGCGAAGAAGAAAAGATAAGACTACCCAGGTTTCTCATCGCGAACGCGATCATTAGCTTGCGAATGCGGAGAAGAAAAATGTGAGGCTTCACGAACACGAAGGGAGAGACGCGAATGCGAAGAAGGAAAAGGCTGGGCTTCACGAACGCAAAGAGAAGGATGCGAACGTGAAAAAAGGATTTCAAGGTGGTCATCAACAATGCATCGCTAACGCGAGAGGCTGTTCGCGATCGCAAAGAAGGATATTAGAAGCAGCAAAACAGTTGTCAAAATGATCTGTAGCCCATGCGGAACACACTCAAGGCCCCCGGGACCTTAACCAAACCTGCCAACCAATCCTAAAATATTATTCAAAGTTGTTCCAATATTCAGAACGCTAAAAACAGTATCAAAACACCTATTTTTCATCAGATTGTAGCTTAGGAATCCCAAAAACTCTCAAAATATATTTTCGATCAAAAAGTCTACCAAACCTCGTCAGAATGACCTGAAATTTTGCACACACATCCCAAATGACATAACGGAACTATTACAACTCTCGAAATTCCATTTTTACCCTTGAATCTAAATCTCATTATCGAACCGAAAACTTCCAAAAATTCAGCTTTCAGCATTTCAAGCCTATATTAGCTACGGACCTCCAAAATACAATACAGACGTGCACCTAAGTCCAATATCACCATAAGAAGTTTTCGGAATCATCAAAAATTCCTTCCCGGGCCGCTTAATCAAAAGTTCAATTCCCGTAAAATTTTTACCGTTCAAACTTCCAGAACTAGATTCCTTCTTCCAATTTGACTCTAAATCATCCATTAACTGAATTCAACCATGCACGTAAGTCGATACTCATATTATGAAGCTGTTCAAGACCATGCACGGAAGTCATCTTTATGGGGCATGCCCTTGTATCAAACATGCTTGCATATTCAAGAGATGTCACTTGTGTAATATTAACATAGAAAAAAAGGAAAAACATTACATCTGAATATTCAAGATTAAATCAAGCCTTCTCTGTAGTGCGCGTCAATCCAGCAAGTTATTCTCAACGTCATCGACAACACAGAACAACATAACAAAGGACCAGTTCCCTATATTGAGTTATTACATGTCATTAGTTGTGTTTCACATTTTTCACATTACTTTATTTGTAATTCCTTCTTAACTTAGTTAGAAGCATTGTGTAGGAAAACTTTGTAGCATAATAAACCTTGTGTTTGTGTCTTGGCTAGATTTTAGTCAAGTTGTATGCTTTATAATGGAGTTATTACAAAGGGGCTTGTAATAGAGTTGTTACAATCTAGTGAGGGATTAAAAGGTTATTTCCTAGGTTATAATAGGTATTAATATGATTTTTTCTTAGTAGTGAAGTTGTTTCCCCCGAGAAATAGCTCCGAAGTGGCTGCCACCGAACCAGCCTTCGAGCCTCCTTTGAAAATGTTCATTCCGGGGGGCTACTCAATTATGGATGACTTTAAAGTCAAGAAACGCTCATATAAATAAGACCAGTATGAAGGAGCATTGAGGTATGTATGCTCCATTATAGAGGATGTCCTCCCCGTGGTCCAAGAAGACTGTAAATGGGAAGTCAAAGACGTGGTAGTCCCGGGCCTGAGGACGCTATCACTAGTCACGTGGAAGGGTATTTAAGTGTTTACACTTATTCCTTCGCACTGGGCCTAGTGGACCCGGTTATTATTAGATTTTTGCAAGAGGTTTGAGATGTAACTCGGGAAAATTCAACCTCCTCTATGAAGGATCGTGATCCTCCTTCATTACTTTTTAAATAAGATTGAATCTCGTCGATTCACCATCAGTCCTTTACTTTGTTTACACACTCCCCAATTTTTTGAGGGGGACTAATCAAGATTACACATTGGGCCAGCTAGACCTCCTTTTTGAGCATTGATGAAGATCGAGACCGGGCGCTTCATTCTGGTGAAGACTGAAGACTTGATCCCTCCCGAGTTCATGCCATTCCCCAAGAAGTGAAATGCATCTTGTAAGTGCAGTCTCTCCTTAAGCATTAATTTTTCTTCATTTCCTTTCTTCTCATTCATACTTGTGGTTGTGCAACAGTTGCCTGGGTTCCAAGTACGTTCCCTCAACTTACGGAGTAGATCGAGGGCATATAAAAATAGAAGATGCATCCGAGCGCGTGTGGTTCCTGCAAATAGGAGGCACGTTCTCATGGTAAGGTCTTTTGCCAAATAGTTAATACCATGCTTTTAACTTGCACCACACTAACTTTCTTCCCCTTTTTTCCTTATAGGTTTGCCCAAGAACACTAAACTTAGACCTTTAAAGGGGAACGAGGATGTGTCATTTCCATTGATACCTCCGTTAAAGGACAATCAAGGTTGTCGTAGGGTAAAAGAAAAAGAACAAAAGAAAGGCTTTGGGCTCATCCACGGTGAAGCCAAAGAAAAGAATTGCTCACAAGCCCAAGAAGAGTTGCACCTCGCAAGTGTCGGATTCTGATTTGCTTCTTTAGCTCAGGGATGAGTCTGATGATGACATTTTTATTACCTATGGATTGACCCCTCCCGGGGAGCAGGCATCAGTCGTATGAGAGATTCTTGAAGCCAAACTACCTCAGACTCAGGAAACTAGTGTAGAGACGGGGGATGAGACTCCCTAGACGGTGGCTCCGCTTCGAAGGAAGCACCCAATATAATATAAATTACGGGGATGCCTTCCTACACCAAGTCCATGCTCGAGAAGGCCCAAGTAGGAAAGGAGAAATCTAATAAGCAAAGACAACCCCTTTCATTCCTTTTTTGATAGTGTGGACTCGTCCCCTTCGGAAGATTTTTTTAGACCGGGTGACCTGGAAGTCCCGAAGAAGGATACATCATTTGAAATCGGTGAGCCGAGTTTGAGCCCAAGATTGATTAATCAATTTCCTGCTTCGAGTGTTGACCCTAGTCTCAAGAGATCAGCTATTCTTACATTCCTAGAGGATGCTCGGGTTCTATCTGCTTCTATGGGCATATCCAACTACCTCGAATGCTTAGAGACCAATGAGGACCAAGAAAAAATGAATGAGGTGGGCGTTCCATGTCTTTTCAACAAGGCACAGCAGGCGCTGAACTGGGTAAGGGATCAGTACGTCGTTTTGAATATTACTTAGGTTTTGATCTCTCTCAAATATTTCATTATTTTGTAGAACTAGTTACTTCATCATGAAAGCTTCCTCCTGTATCATGTCAAGTTCAACCAGCTCGAGCTTGAGCTCAAGGAGCAGGCTCACATACAAGATCCTCAACGAGAAAGAAGACGGGGACATTAAGTACATTTGGGACGAGCTGGATAGGGCTCAGAAGGAATCATCCGTTCTGAGGCAGGAGCACGCTCACTCGGCCAAAAATGTAAAGGTTTTTGAAGTTAGAAATAAGTAACTAGTTGTAGCTAGCAACAATACCTTACAGGTCCAACATAAGATTGACCAGGTTGACCAACTCCGAAAAGAGTTGGAATAGATCGAAGACATGGCTGATGGGTGGAAGATCAAGATGGATCTGCTGACCTTAGATAAGGAAACCTCCCAAGCAAAGCTCTTTTTGGTGGAGGTTCAGCTTCGGGTGGCAAAGGAGAAAGCTGATAAGCGAGCTCAGCTGAATGAAGATCTTCGTGCACAATCGAGCTTAGGCACCAAAAAATGGGATTCCATAGGTAAAGATCTCAAGGTGATGAGGTCCAAGCTGTAGATATCCTCTACCGTCGAGAAGATGGAGGCCCAATACAAGTCCGATGTCGAAGCATCGAAGGTCCGAACAAAGCCTAAAATCGGTGCGATTTTTATTAGCTTGAAGCTTTGAAAACTCAGAGTGACCGAAAGTTTTCCCAAGATGATAAAGTGATTTTATACGGTGTTTTTATTGAGGGTAACCTTTTGGTAGGTTTTTAATTTTCGTTGAAGGCCTTATATTTTGATTATGGGCTTCAGACTTCTCTGAACCATTTTATAGAGTGGCCGAAGACTATTTCATTTACGCACTACCTAATGGGTTTTGTGCCTTCAGTATTTGATAGCACCAAATTCCGAAATTTATTTCAAATAAGAGTCCCCGAGTAGGGGTAGCCCTTGGGCTCGAGAGTCCCTGCATATGGATAACCCTTAGGCTCAGGTAGGGGTAAACCTTGGGCTTGATAATCCCGAATAGGAATAGCCCTTAGAATCGATGCTTTAAGAGGAAAAAATATGCAAACTAGGTGGAACCTTTCTTTCATTTCACTGTGTAAATTACATGATCGAAAGCATGTAAAAACTTGTATTATGGTTGGGGCGATCTACATGGTCACGGTTCACTTGATCATTTGGTCCTTACAATAAATCCTAACCATCGAGCCTAAGATGTTCAAGTACAAAGTTTCCTTCTTTCCTTGCTAAGAAGCTTAACCCGAGGGTGATGGCCCCCAATATTCGAGGTCTATCTTGAGAGGTCTCGGATACTATTGATGAATCAATTGAATTCGATTTAAAATTGGTCTTTGAATCTAAGTTAGCACGATTTACTGTTGCCTCAATAAAAATCATGCCGAAAACCCTATATGGGAAAAAATCGTTCCAAGCGAAAAAAAAATAAAATGCATGTTTTCAAACCTATGAGCCATATTAGTATACCGCTAAGTGCGTGACATTCTAGTTTTTTGGTAGTTGTTCACTGTTCCTGCTTCGAGTTTGTACAAGTCTTTAGCGATAATCTTGATGACTTAATATGGTCCTTCCTAATTCGGCCCCAGCTTCACCTTGTTTAGGTTCCGTGCGTGCAATGTTGCTTTTCTTAACACTAAGTACCCCATCTTGAAGTGTCGGAGGTTGTCTCTTTAGTTGTAGTATCTTTCTATTTGCTGCTTCTGGGCGGAAACCCCGACTAGGGTTGCCTCGCGCCTTTCATGCAATATTTCCAAGCTCGTCCTTATGGCCTCACCGTTTGATTCTTCCATCGCATATAGGAACCTTAGGTTTAGTTCTCCCACGTTGATCGGTTATTAGTGCTTCAGCACGCAGAGGCATGCCCAGAATTTGAGAATAATGGGGGCACCACTGTATATACTAATTATCAGCGATAAAATTCGGCAAGAAACTCTTTGAAACTTAATTATTATGATGACTTAGCATCCAAGTATTAACAAAAAGAATTTTTAAAGAAAACGAAAGAATAAACGGGGAGCAGAGAAGGAGAGAGAGAGAGAGAGAGAGAGAGAGAGAGATCTTCGCAAAATGGAATTCAAACTTAAAATTATCAAAGAATTACTAAAGAAATTAAGATTAAGAATATGTTAATACTAAAAGAATTGAAGAAGAGTCTCAAATTCTTTATTTCCATTGCCAATTGAGACTGATTGTTAAAGAAGATTTTGGTAGAAGATTTGTATTTTTCTATTTGTAGAACGATAAATTACAATTTGAGGATTTAAATAAGGAAAGAATTTGCAAAAAAGAATAAAATTAACTAAGTTGACTATTTTGTATTAGTGCGATACGAAAGGTCATCTTTTATTTTAGAACCCAATTCGGTGTTCCGAGGCCTTCAAACCTCATTTTAATCCTCCTTGATTTCCGCACACAATCGGAACATGTATTTAGAAATATTTTATGTGCAAAACTAAAGAAATAGTAATTTTTAGCCTAAAAATTAATTTTATTGACTTCGTCCAATGTTTTGGGTAGACAGTCCCATACCCGTGTTCTGACGGTCCCGGTGGGTTATCGTAAAATATGGGACCTGGGCGTATGACTGGAATCGAATTTCAAGGTCTGTAGCCCAAGAAATGAATTTTTGATGAAAAATTATTATACTGATATTATAAAGGTTATACAAATTTGGTTAATAATTGATCTTATTGATACTAGGTCCGTATTGTGGTTCCAGAGCTCGGTACAAGTCTGTTATGATATTTATACCTTATCTGTGAAATTTTGTGTGCAACGGGACTGATTTAACGTGATTCGGACCTTTGGTTGAGAAAATAAAAATTTTGAAACTTTCTTGAAAATTTCATGCAATTTGGCGCTAACTTCGTAATTCTATGTATTATTTTGGCGATTTTATCACGTGAGCAAGTTCATATGATGTTTTAAAACTTGTGTGCACGTTTGGTTTTAAGCTCCGAGGGCTCAGGTGAGTTTCAGACATGCCACAAGATGATTTACACTTAGAAAATCTGATGTGTTTTGCTGCAGCTGGTATTCTGATACTTTGTGTTTCGGGACCGCGAAGGGGAAAGTAGGATGAAGGAGGACTTCACTCTACGCGAAGGAAAGACCAAGGCCGCGAACGCAGAGCATTCAGAGGAGTTGCTCCATGCGAACGCGACCGGTCCGCCACGAACGCGTAGCTTTAGTAAGGGTGGTCGGGGGGCCTAGGAAACCCAATGCAAACGCGAGCCCCGTATCGCAAACGCGAAGGTAGGATGGGATAACCTTCGCAAATGCATAGTGTTTCCCGTAATTGCCTAAATCCTGGTAATTATGCTCTTCCAGAATGAGACAGTGTTCACGCGATCGCGCTGAACACTGTCGCCCGACACTCAAAACAGAAGCAGACAAAGAATTGGCCATTCTTTTCCAAAGGGTTTGTAAATGATCCTAAGCTACTTTCTTCCAGTTACCCATTGCGTTTCATCAATTTTCAACAAACAAATCTAGGGTTTTGATGGTGGAAATTTGGGGTTTGGGTTGAATTAGGAATTTTATATAATTGGAATTTAGAACTCGATTTGAGGTCGGATTTCAAAACTAATTACATATTTGGACTCGTGGGGTGAATAGATTTTGGTTCGAACCTCAAGTTTTGATCAACCAAGCTCGGGGTCGGTTTTTGACTTTTTGGGAGAAATTTTGGGAAAACTAAATTTATGCATTATAGTTGATTCCTTTTGCAATAATTGATGATACTGAGTTAATTGTGGCTAGATACGCGTGGATTGGTGGTGAAATCTATAGGTAAAGTGGTAATTTAGCTTGAGTTTGACCGTGGAATCGAGGTAAGTGTTGTGCCTAAACTTAACTTGAGGGATTACGTAGTGTTGTCTATTCGCTATGTAGTTGGTTGTTGAGTTCGTCGTATAGGTGAAGTGACGAGTATCTATATGTTGTTGTCGGGTCATAACATGCGAGTGAGTATTCTTCTTATGATTGTTGTATTCTTTATTCATATTGTTCATGCTTAAATTGGTTATTCTTCATGTTGAAATTTTCTTATCATGTTTTACTGGAATTGGATATTGTTGAGTATTGACTCGAAGTTGAGGTTGATTTTGGGAAGATAAATATTGATATAGTGCTTGTTACTAATAATTTCTATAGCCCGGTTGTTATTGATTTGTTGTTTGGGTGAGGAAGAGTGTAAAGTACGAAGGGTGATGCTGTGCCGTTGCACATTTATTTTCATGTGAGGAAGAATGTAAAGAATAAAGGACGATGTCGTGCCATTGCATATTTATTTTTAAGTGAGGAAGAGTGTAAAGCACAAAGGGTGATGTCGTACCATTGCATATTTATTTTCATATGAGGAAGAGTGTAAAACATGAAGGACGATGCAGTGGCATTGCATATTTATTTTCATGTGAGGAAGAGTGTAAAGCAGCAAGGGTGATGTCGTACCATTGCATATTTATTTTCATGTGAGGAAGATTGTAAAGCACGAAGGGTGATGTCGTGCAATTTTATATTCATTATCATTATTCATATCATTTGTTATAGAAAGGACGAGAATAAAAGCACGAAGAGTGATGCCATGCACTTGTTTTGCTGTGTTTCTTTACTGTTCTACTCTCACGATCTCGTACTCCCCTTAGCATGTTTTTCCCCTTCCATTAATATGTGTTTAATTTTTTTATTTGTTATTATGCTCGTATATTGCTTAACTATACAAGTTTATATATGTGTCTTGTCCTAGCCTTGTCACTACTTCGTCGAGATTAGGCTCGACACTTACTAGTATATGGGGTCCATTGTACTGATACAGTACTCTGCAGTTTCTATGCATATTTCGGTATTGGACCGAGTTGATCAGAGTTGAATTGCTGCCTTCAGTCCAACAGGAGACCCAAGGTACATTTATCGGCATTCGCAGATCCTGGAGTTCCCTTCCAGTTATCCGAGTTTCATATTTTTCTTTTAATTCGAGAACAATTGTATTTTTTTTCTGCCAGTATTTGTAGTGACTTTTACAAGTTCGTGGATTGTGGCATTAGATTTTAGATAGTCGTGTATTAGTAATTGGGTTATTATGAAATTTCGCACTTTTTACTCTGTTTTGGTTTAAATATTGTCCCTTTAACAATTTGGATAGTGGTTAGCATATTAATTCCTTATATATTGGCTTGCCTAGTATTATAAAAATTTAGGCGCCATCACGATCCGATGACGGGAAATCCAAGCCGTGAAGATTAGTACTAAACTATAATTGAATCTTAAAAAAAGAACAAGACAAAAGTTAAAAATAAAGTATTTTCTATTAAATAAAAATTACATTGTATTCAAAGAACTAAAATAAAAAGAGGAGAAAAGACTGAGGAATGCTTCGAGTGGTTTCGAACATCACCACAGCAATAGAAGAGAATTTATGTGCCCAAAGCAACCACTACTTCCATCCGTCATTTTGTTTTTGGGGGCACCATTAAAATATGTAAGGGTTTCGTATATAAGTACATATATATATATATATATATATATATATATATATATATATATATAATTTTTGTCGAGGATAACGGGGCACATGACCCCTTAATAACCAACGTAGCCCCCCCGAGCACCGTAGACCAATGAAAATGTAGTGGCCCTAGTACTAGATTTCGAGATTGTACAATACGCACACAACATTTCGGGCTGAACTTCATTCAATTTTGGACAAGCTTTTCTTTAGGTTTTGAAGTATGGAATTATTTTTTGATTCCTCATGTCCATTCCCGCTAGGATGATAGGGTGCTGACAAGAGCTCACTGATCTTATGATTCACACACTATCTCGGCCGGTATCTCGGGCTGGCGTACTATGTGTTCCTAAATGAAGTAAATGCCTTCTTTTTCCCTGACCTTCTCGAACGTTTGATCTTTGACCGACTTAGACTAATAATCAGTCATAAACAATAAGAATTGAGCCTCACCAAGTGCCTACAACATGGGACGAATAATGCCCTTATTATCTTCTGGACCAAAGATTCTACCTCCGAATGGTTTCCGCAGGTGGCTTCGTGAAGTTCCCTCAAGACATATTCGGTATCTCCTGGTACCAAATTATGGTGAGTAGGCCGTCGAATATTCTTATGTACTAAGTACCTTCGGACAGGCTAAACCTGGGCATCTTAGTGCGTAAATCTCTCAATTATTTAGGATCTGATGGAAACGTCCCACTCTTTAAGTAGTCTATGTACCTATTTCTCTAATCCCAAGTTAAACTTGTTGAGTTTATTTCGGTATGGCCTTCTTTCACTGCTGATTTCATGAGTTGTACGACCGTTCCTGTGTTGAGTTCATCTTCATCAACCGAACCCTAAGTTAGCCAGAGTATCAGCCTCACCATTTTGATCTCACGGTATATGTTGTAGGGTCCATTCCATGAATTGATGCTGTGTTACTTGCAATTTGTCTAAATACCTTTACATCCATTCCTCTTTTACTTCTAACATCCCATTTACTTGGATTACCACAAGGAGGGAATCACACTTAGTTTTGACACATCTCGGCCCCAAATCTTTCAGCCAATTCGAGACCCGTAATCATGGCCTCATATTTAGCCTCATTGTTAGTCAATTTTACATTTCTAATAGACTGCCTAACTACATTTCCAGTAGGAGGTTTCAACAAGATGCTGAGTTCGGGTCCTTTGCGTTCGAGGCACCATCCATAAAGGGGGTCCAGATTCCCGAGGAAGTCCTTGAGGTTAACAAAAAATCCTTTTCGTTTGGGTATTAAGGATGGAGTTAAATCAGCCACAAAGTCTGCCAAAATTTGTTATTTGATAGCGGTTCAGGCTCAATATTCAATATCGCACCCGCCCATAGAAAATAGAAAATTGCATACATTCCTCCTCTCGGAATAGGACTCCACTTATAGCCACCTCGGATACCTTCAAGTACAAGTACAGTTGCTCATTCGCCTTCAGAGTATAGCGCAAGGGTGGACTCAAAAGGTACCATTTGAGTTCTTCTAAATCTTGTTGGTATTTTGGGGTCAAAGAAAAGTTATTCTTCTTCAATAATGAGAAGAACCAATAGCTCTTGTCGGAAGACCTCGATATCAACTAGCCCAGGGTGGCTATGCGCCCATTTAGGGCCTTGACACTGTCCACCACAGTGATGTTTTCTTAGCTTTGATTTTTTCAGGATTGATCTTAATTTTCTCTAGGTTCAACTTCATATCTTCAGTATGTCAAAGGTTCTTTGCATATGTTACAAATGGCCCTATGCTCGTAGGGACTTAACTAATACGTCGTCAATAAACTTCCATTGATATTCCTATTTTTTCTTCGAACATGCGATTTAATAGGCGTTGATAAGTGACACCAGCATTTTCAGCCCGTAAAGGCACTACGTTAGAACAATAGGTGCCGAATTTAGTGATAAAGGAGGTTTTTTCTTGATCGACCAGGTCCATCTGGATTTGGTTTCACTCGGAATATGCATCGAGAAAGCTGAGTATCTCGTGCCTGACCATCGCATTAATCATGTTACCAATGTTAGGAAAAGGAAAAGAGTCCCTGGGGCATGCCTTGTTCAAGTCTTTGTAATCTACGCACATTCTTAATTTATTTTCCTTTTTAGGCACTACTACTACGTTAATAGAACCTTTTTAAAGGAGCTTGGATACCTCGTCATTAATGAATGCATGCTTGACTTTAGAGTGAGGCCTCATCTTCTGTTTAAACGGGTGGAACTTCGAATCCAACCTCAGTTCATGAGTGGTTATTTCTGGAAGGATACTTGTCATATCAAGATGGGACCAATCGAAACAGTCTATGTTAGCTACGAGGAATTTAATGAGTTTTTTCATGAGCTCGGGAGTTAACCCCGTGCCCAGGTATACCTTCCGATCCGGATGTGTTCAATAAATATGATTTTCTTTAGCTTCTTGTCCGTTGATTTGGTGGCATCAAAGTCAACAGGGGTGATGAATGACCTAGGAACTCCGTAATCATCATCCTCACCTATATCTTGCTTTTTTGGTTCGATCGGGACCGGTATCGGTGATGTTATTTAGTTTCTTCCTTCCTAACCGGCTCTGCATTCTTTGATGCCGAGAGTGCGTTCATCAGGATCACATCATTGATCAGGAACATTTCTTTTTTGGTCGGCTCCTTTCTATAAATCGTCTTGATCTCTCTCGATGTCGGGAACTTTAGTGCCCAGTGTAGTGTCGAGGGCACTGGCCTCATATTGCGAGTCCATGGCCTTCCGAATAGAGAATTATATCTCATATCCCCTTCGATAATGTAAAACTTCATTTCCTGAATTTCGGCGGTGTTCACTAGCAGGGTTATCTCCTTTTTAGCAGTTTCGCATGCCATGTTTAATCCATTAAAAACCCGTACCGCCGACACTATTTGTCTTGTAGACCCAACTTCTCTACGAACCTCGATCTAATAATATTGGCTGAGCTACCTAGTGTTAGAATATACACTTAACGCTAGAGGGGGGGGGGGTGAATAGCGTTATAATAAAAAATAATGTAAATTTGCGGAATTAAAATTGCAGGAATAAAATAAGTGCGGTAAATAAAGAAGTAAGGAGAGAACACACCGAACTTATACTGGTTCACCATAACGTGTGGTTAGTCCAGTCCCCGAGAGACTCTCTCGAGTTTTACATTAACTCCGTTAAGCTTACGGGTGCTTAACAAATCGTTACACTTGCTCGTAGATATACACTCTACAAGACTTCAACCTGCTCGAGGATACCTCACCTCAAGACTTCAAGCCAAGGAACTAAACTTTCCTTCTTACAACAAAGGATTAGAACTTCCCTTCAAGTGTATGCAAACACTTAGCACTCAAGACAAGACTCTCTTACAGAGTAGATATGAGTAAAATTAATACGCTCAAGAACAGAACAACTTCGTCACGAGTTTGGCTCTCAAAAACTATGAAATGAATATAAAATGATTGATATGAGAGTATGTAAGCTTAAGCAAGAATGTAATCAGTTGTTGTGCTTAAAAGAGTGATTTTGAGGTGTATTTATTGTCCTCAAAGTCACCAAGACTGTTGCTTAATTGCCAATCACAAATTGCTGATTTTGTGCTAGGATAATCGATTGTCTGATTTGCATAATCGATTATCTGCAAATCGTTCAAAAATCATATGCAGATTTTAAGCAGAATAATCGATTATTCCAATTGCATAATCGATTACCTGATAACGTTTAAAAATTAGACGCTGATTTTATGCTAGCATAATCGATTATTGCCTTGTGAGTAATCGATTATCTTTCAGCATTTAAAAATACTTTGGCAACGGTCTTAACATTATCGATTACCTGAAAGACATAATCGATTATTTTGCTGTTTAGAAAATTTCGGTTATACACTGTCTGGACATAATCGATTATCAAAAAAGACATAATCGATTATTTTTCTGTTTTGTAAATTCCGGTTTACACTGTCTTAACATAATCGATTATCAGAAAAGACATAATCGATTATTTTGCTGTTTTGTAAATTCCGGTTTATACTGTCTTAACATAATCGATTATCAGAAAAACATAGTCGATTATTTCTGTCCAGATTTGAAAGACATGTTTAAAAATCATTTTGGCTAAAATGAAAATGTTTGAAAATCATTTTGTTTTAAATCAAAGATGCATGGTTTGATGAAAATGATTTTACGAGAGAAGCCAAGTCTTGAATCAATTGTCGGATCAAGATCACAATATAAAACGACTCATGTATAACTTTGTTGCTTTACTTGATCTTGTTCTTTCTTTCTCTTGTGCTTGGACTTCGGCATATGTCAATGTTCCATGCGCGTCGGTTTGTCATTTATCAAAACCTACAAAGATGAACACACGTTTAGTTTTAGCGACTTGAGAACGTGTTTCAACACTTTCCTTCTTTTTGATAATGGCAAACCAATATCGGGATATGCATATTAAATAATTGACAATCCAAGACAAGTATATGAATGAGTTCCCCCTCAATTTATGAATTCCCCCTTAATTTATGCCAATATGTATTAGTGTGCATAGCCCTTAATTTATGCCAATATGTATTAGTGTGCATAGCGAACATGGTCAGAATATCCATGAAGCTCATGGGATAATCGGGTGACATTTCTATCAATACGATTCATAGATGTTGACAAAGAGGCAAGTTGCTCAGAAATGGTTTGGAGGGAAGCAATAGAAGGAGCCTGAGGACGACGTCTTTGAGTTGGAGGAGGAGCCGGAGGTTCACCGATATTGGGAAACGAAGATTCTTGAATTTCCCAATGTTTTGTTGCCTTTTTGTGAGGACCGGCGGAGGTGTCGATACCGGAGGCTTGAAAAATAGCCATTATGACAAAGGCATAGAGGAGTGGCTTATCGTCCCCAATTGCATCATACATGTGAGTCATGACGAACTGGCACCAATTGATGCGAGCCCCGGTGATAATTGCATGCATGAGTTTTGAATCCTCATGAGAGAGAGTTGTATGATTGAATTTGCGCGGTTTAAGAACGCGGGTGATGAAATGAAAAATTATACGATATTCAGGGAGCATATGCGTGATGGTTGGGCGACGCTGCTCCGGAGTTTGAACAAATTCCACGATCCCAATTTGGTGGAAAAGGAGTTGTTCATCAAATAAGGCTCCTTCTTCTCTAGTGTAAAGTGAAATATCTTCCCCATTTCGTGGAAGTTTTGTAAGGAGTTGCAGGTGTTCCTCATTTAAAAGAATTGGAACTCCATTGATGTTTGAGACAAGGTCACCATCTTCGTCCTTCTGTAGATTTGAGTAGAAGGCACGACTTAGAGAAGGGTGAATGTAAGGAGATTGAAGATATAGGAAGTCAAGGAGTTGGCTTTGCATAAGAATATTTGCCGTTGATGGGGGTGCGCTATCGCGAAGATATCGACTAGTTGAGAAGCGAGGCGGAAGGATTTCTTGACTCTCAAATTTTTCGAGGAATCGAAGGAGTTCAGGTTCAGAATCAAACCGCAAATAAGAGCTATCTTTATAGTAGTGGGAGAGTGGACGAGCGACGGAAGAGGAAGCAATTTGTTTGCCGGAACGAGCGCGTTTAGAGTGCTTGCTCGCCATTAGTATGAAGAAATAAGAGCTGTTGTAAAAATTTGAGGGCTTTTGAAGATTGTTTGAAGCTAAGAGTGAAGTTTGAAGTGAGAAATTTGAAGGATGAAGACACATATTTATAGAATTGAAGAAGTGAGGCATTTATGGAGCAAAAAGCTGCAGATTTATTAAGCCAAACGGTCAAAAACGGTAACAATTTTGAGCTGCTGACCGTTGGTAATCGATTACAGAACTTTGGTAATCGATTATTGCTGCACAGTGTGTTATACGGACTCGGGGAATAATTGATTACGGAACTTTGATAATCGATTATTCTTAGGTAGTGTGATGAAAAACCGAGACGGTAAGAGGAAATCGATTATTCAGTTTTTAACAATCGATTATTTTATTAACACTTGTAAAACTGAACTTTCAATAATCGATTAGTGATGTGGATAATCGATTATTAAACATGATTGCCAGATTCCTGCAAAATCAAAATGTTAGATAATCGATTAGTTTATTTTTCCAGTAGAATAATGGGATAACGCAACACTTACTTGTTTCTTGCTAAACCAAGAAACTAGAGAGTTACCGAGCAAATGGCAAGTGCCACTAGTGCTCTTGCGGTCCAATTTGCAACCCGCAAAATCGGAATCGGAATAGCCAACAAGTTGGCATGAAGAACCTTTGGGATACCATAGTCCCACATTTATAGTTCCAACAAGATACTTCATTATCCGTTTTACCGCAGTTAGGTGCGACTCCTTCGGACATGATTGATATCGAGCGCATAAACACACGCTAAACATGATGTCCGGTCTACTTGCAGTAAGATAAAGTAGGGATCCGATCATACCTCTATACTTCTTTGTGTCTACTTCCTTACCTTTCTCATCTTTGTCAAGATGGTCGGATGTACTCATTGGAGTGGCCATTGCTTTGGCGTTGCTCATTTCAAAACAGTTTAGCAACTCCTTGCAATATTTGGATTGGCAAATGAAAGTTTCCTCTTTCATTTGTTTCACTTGCAACCCCAAGAAGAAGTTTAGCTCACCCATCATTGACATTTCGAATTCGCTAGTCATTAACTTAGAGAATTCCTCGCATAAAAAATCATTAGTAGCACCAAAAATAATATCATCGACATAAATTTGAACTAATAGAATGTCATTGTTTTTATTTTTGATAAACAATGTAGTGTCAACTTTCCCCCTTTCGAACTCATTGTCCAAAAGAAATTTGCTTAAGCGCTCGTACCAAGCCCGAGGAGCTTGTTTAAGTCCATGTAGCGCTTTCTTAAGCTTGAAGACATGATCGGGAGATTTAAAGTCTTCAAAGCCCGGGGGTTGTTCAACGTACACTTCCTCTTGAATAAACCCATTGAGGAAGGCACTTTTGACATCCATTTAAAATAATTTGAAATTCATAGATGATGAAAAAGCAAGTAATAAACGAATGGCTTCTAGCCGTGCTACAGGTGCATAGGTTTCTTCATAATCAATTCCTTCTTCTTGATTATAACCCTTAGCAACAAGCCTAGCTTTGTTTCTAGTGATTATACCATTTTCATCTAATTTATTTCGAAAAAACCATTTCGTACCAATTATGGTGTGATTATCGGGTCTTGGCACCATTCCCAAACATCATTACGTTTGAATTGGTAAAGCTCCTCATGCGTTGCCAAGGTCCAATGCTCATCCCCAATTGCTTCAGAAATAGTTTTAGGTTCTATTTGTGAAACAAAAGCCATATGTCCTACAGTGTCTTTAAGAAGGTTTCGAGTACTTACCCCTTTCTCGATGTTGCCAATTACCTTGTCAAGAGGATGATCTTTAGACGTCCTCTAAGCCTTAGGCATCATCGATTCTTCTTCTTGTGGTGGTACTTCTTCCGAAAGTTGTTTCATGACTTCATCTTGAACTTCCTTTGGATTCTCCTTTTGCACCTCGTCTTGAAGATTGATTTTGTTTAAAGCACCTGCAAGACCATCATAACAATCCTTTCTCGCCAAGCGAGCATCATTTTCACAAAATACTATATGAGGAGATTCCTGAACAGTTTTGGTTCGATTATTGAAGACTCTATATGCTTTGCTACGCGATGAGTAACCAAGAAAAATTCCTTCATCAGATTTCATGTCAAATTTTCCCAAGTTATCTTTTCCGTTGTTATGAATGAAGCATTTACAACCGAAGACTCTAAGATGGGAGAGGCTAGGTTTCCTTCCCTTGTAGAGTTCATAGGGAGTTTTTATGAGTATCGGTCTTATGACAGCTCTGTTTAAAACATAGCATGCGGTACTCACGGCATCCGCCCAAAACTTTTTGGAAATCTTAGCCTCATCGAGCATGGTTCTAGCCATCTCTTCGAGACATCGATTTTTACGTTCCACCACTCCATTTTGCTGTGGTGTACGTGGAGCCGAAAAGGTATGTTCAATATCGAGTTCGTCACAAAAATCCGCGAAGAGATTGTGATCGAACTCTCCCCAATGATCACTTCTTATGGAAGTGATGGTTGTGTTCTTTTCATTTTGAACACGTTTAAGAAAACTTTTAAAAGCTTGAAAGGCATCACTTTTGTGAGCAAGAAATAACGTCCATGTGAATCTAGAGTAGTCATCAACAATTACAAAAGCATAAAGATTTCCACCAAGACTTTCAACACGAGATGGTCCAAAAAGATCCATGTGAAGAAGTTGTAAAGGTCTAGTGGTTGAAACAACATTTTTGGATTTAAAGGGCTTTTGTTTGTTTCCCTTTTTGACATGAATCACAAATAGAATCTTTTTCAAATTTCATGTTTGGAAGACCAATTACTAAATCTTGTGAAACTAGTTTGTTTAAAAGATTCATATTTACATGAGCTACTCCATGATGCCATAACCACATGTCGTCTTCTTTACTCAAAAGGCAATTCACAAAACTTGATGAAGAATTTTCAAGATCAACCATATAGATATTATCCATTCTAATACCACGAAGAATAACTTTAAAATCACTACGACGGATAACTAAGCATTCTTCGGAGTCAAACAATACAAGATTTCCCTTGTCACATAATTGACTTATGCTCAAGAGATTATGTTTAAGACCTTTAACTAGCAAAATATGCTTAATGGAGGAAGATTCGTCCTTACCGACCGAGCCAATGCCGATAATTTTTCCTTTGTTATTGTCTCAAAAAATAACATTTCCTCCTTCCGTGGGTTTTAGTTGAAGGAATTTTGATGCATCCCCAGTCATATGTTTGGAGCATCCACTATCAAGGTACCAAAGTACACTTGATCCCTTCAAACACACCTACAAAACAAATTAATGAGATTTTGGTACCCAAGCCATTTTGGGTCCTTGTGTGTTAGGTGCAAAATAGTGGTGTGATTGATCTGCAGTGAAATGTCTATGTCTAGTGAAGCATGCGGGAGCAATGTGTCCAATTTTATTGCAATAATGACAAATGACATTCAGATTGTGCATTCTTCTAGGATGATAATAATTTGGGGGTCTAAATTTATTCACTCTATTTTTAGGAATATAGTTTTGATGTAGTTTTCGAAAATCTTGTCTAGGTGGTCTATACATGCCAATATTTCTTCTAGCATTCACTCTATTTTTAGGAATATAGTTTTGATGTAGTTTTCGAAAATCTTGTCTAGGTGGTCTATACATGCCAATATTTCTTCTAGCATTTGTTCTAGGATGAGTTGCAATTCTAGGATTAAAATTTCTAAGTTGAGTGTTGACATTTATTTTGTTTTGCCTAAGTTGAGTCTTAGGTGGTTTAGGAATGGAGTCAACTTTTTCTTTTGGCTCATGTTTAAAGCCTATACCGTGCTTAGTGGATTTCAAATTTACAAGCATTTCATTGAGATTTTTGTGTGAAGAATTGAATTTGTGCAGAGTGCTTCTAAGACTTTCTACTTCTTCCTTTAGAGATTTGCAAGAAGTACAATCCTTATTTGAGCTTTCGGGTTTATCGCCGCTTCTTTTGCCATAAAACTTGTTTTCCTCTTTTAATTTCTCATTTTCAAGAGTTAGTTTCCTTTTCGTTTGAAGAAATTTGTTTTCTTAAATCTTTTATAGATTTAGAAGCGCTAATAAACTCTTCATACAACTCATCAAATGCATCTTGCATTTCTTCTAAAGTGAAATAGTTCTTAGAAGTAGTACATACCTCATTTTGAGTTTCTTCGTGTGCCATAAGACACAAGTTTGCGGTCTCGTTTCCTTCTCCATCACTTGATTCGTCTCCGGAGTTGCCTCCCCAAGAGATGTATGCTCTTTGTTTCTTGACGGGTTTCTTCTCCTTTTTGGTATTTGGACAATTTGATTTGATATGCCCGATTTCTCCGCATCCATAGCACTTTAGTTGGTCTCCTTGTCGCTTACCTTTTCGTTCATACTCCTTTCGCATGAACTTGTGAAATTTCTTAATAACGAGTCCGAACTCGTTATCTTCGTCGCTTGAATCCTCATCATTTTGAGGTTGAGCCGTGCTTGCTTTGAGGGCGATTCTTCGTTTCCTTTGATCATCCAAAGAAGGGTAAAGAATAGTAGATTCATAGGTTTTGAGATTACCTCTAAGCCCGTCGATTGTGACATTTGTAATGCCGATTGACTCTTGAATAGCGTCGGCTTTGGAGCGCCATTCCGGAATGAGACTTCGAAGAATTTTACGGACAAGCTCCCTATCCGTGAAAGTCTTCTTGAGAGCATGAAGATCATTAACGATTTTTGAAAATCGCTCGAACATATCGTCTATCTTCTCGCTTTCCTTCATATGAAAAAGTTCATATTCACGGGTTAGAAAATCTATTTAGCTTCTCTTACCTGGTCCGTACCTTCGTAGGTGATCTCCAATTTATCCCACATTTGCTTAGCCGTGGTGCAACATGATATTTTCCGATAATCATCGGGATTTACAGCACAAAATAGCATGTTGATGGCCTTTGCATTATATTCCACCTTTCTGATATCGTCCATATCGTATTCGTCTTCCGACTTTGGGACGAGTTCATCTCTAACCTTTTTAGTTGGAAGTTGTTCTCCATTCTTTATGATTTTCCACAATTGGAAGTTGTTTGATTGAATGAAAATCCTCATCCTCTCCTTCCAATAAGTGTAATTGGTGCCATCAAAGAGTGGTGGCCTTGTGAAGCATTGTCCTTCACCTAGTCCTACATTAACGTTACGAGTAGAAGCCATGGATTGTTTCTCTCAAACTGTTAAGTCTTTCAGAGAGTTAGGCTCTGATACCAATTGTTAGAATATACGCTTAACGCTAGAGGGGGGGGGGGGGTGAATAGCGCTATAATAAAAGACAATGTAAATTTGCGGAATTAAAATTGCAGGAGTAAAATAAGTGCGGTATATAAAGAAGTAAGGAGAGAACATACCGAACTTATACTGGTTCACCACAACGTGTGGTTAGTCCACCCCACAGTGATGTTTTCTTCGCTTTCATTTTATCAGGATTGATCTTAATCCCTCGGTTGGACACCATGAATCCAAGGAACTTCCCAGATCCGACCCTGAATGCGCATTTCTCTAGGTTCAACTTCATATCTTCAGTATGTCAAAGGTTCTTTGCATATGTTACAAATGGTCCTATGCTCGTAGGGACTTAACTAATATGTCGTCAATAAACTTCCATTGATATTCCTATTTTTTCTTCGAACATGCGATTTAATAGGCGTTGATAAGTGACACCAGCATTTTTAGCCCGTAAAGGCACTACGTGAGAACAATAGGTGCCGAATTTAGTGATAAAGGAGGTTTTTTCTTGATCGACCAGGTCCATCTGGATTTGGTTTCACTCGGAATATGCATCGAGAAAGCTGAGTATCTCGTGCCTGACCGACGCATTAATCATGTTATCAATGTTACGAAAAGGAAAAGAGTCCCTGGGGCATGCCTTGTTCAAGTCTTTGTAATCTACGCACATTCTTAATTTATTTCCCTTTTTATGCACTACTACTACGTTAATGGAACCTTTTTATAGGAGCTTGGATACCTCGTCATTAATGAATGCATGCTTGACTTTACAGTGAGGCCTCATCTTCTGTTTAAACGGGTGGAACTTCGAATCCAACCTCAGTTTATGAGTGGTTATTTCTAGAAGGATACTTGTCATATCAAGATGGGACCAATCGAAACAGTCTATGTTAGCTATGAGGAATTTAATAAGTTTTTTCTTGAGCTCGGGAGTTAACCCCGTGCCCAGGTATACCTTCTGTTCCGGATGTGTTCAATAAATATTATATTCTTTAGCTTCTTGTCCGTTGATTTGGTGGCATCAAAGTCAACAGGGGTGATGAATGACCTAGGAACTCCGTAATCATCATCCTCACCTATATCTTGCTTTTTCGGTTCGATCGGGACCGGTATCGGTGATGTTATTTAGTTTCTTCCTTCCTAACCGGCTCTGCATTCTTTGATGCCGAGAGTGCGTTCATCAGGATCACATCATTGATCAGGAACATTTCTTTTTTGGTCGGCTCCTTTCTATAAATCGTCTTGATCTCTCTCGATGTCGGGAACTTTAGTGCCCAGTGTAGTGTCGAGGGCACTGGCCTCATTTTGCGAATCCATGGCCTTGCGAATAGAGAATTATATCTCATATCCCCTTCGATAATGTAAAACCTCATTTCCTGAATTTGGGCGGTGTTCACTAGCAGGGTTATCTCTTCTTTGGCAGTTTCGCATGCCATGTTTAATCCATTAAAAACCCGTAGCGCCGACACTATTTGTCTTGTAGACCCAACTTCTCTACGAACCTCGATCTAATAATATTGGCTGAGCTACCTAGTGTTATAATATACGCTTAACGCTAGAGGGGGGGGGGTGAATAGCGTTATAATAAAAAATAATGTAAATTTGCGGAATTAAAATTGCAGGAGTAAAATAAGTGCGGTAAATAAAGAAGTAAGGAGAGAACACACCGAACTTATACTGGTTCACCACAACGTGTGGTTAGTCCAGTCCTCGAGAGACTCTCTCGAGTTATACACTAACTCCGTTAAGCTTACGGGTGCTTAACAAACCGTTACACTTGCTCGTAGATATACACTCTACAAGACTTCAACCTGCTCGAGGATACCTCACCTCAAGACTTCAAGCCAAGGAACTAAACTTTCCTTCTTACAACAAGGGATTAGAACTTCCCTTCAAGTGTATGCAAACACTTAGCACTCAAGACAAGACTATCTTACAGAGTAGATATGAGTAAAACTAATACTCTCAAGAACAGAACAACTTCGTCAAGAGTTTGGCTTTCAAAAACTATGAAATGTATATAAAATGATTGATATGAGAGTATGTAAGCTTAAGCAAGAATGTAATCAGTTGTTGTGCTTAAAAGAGTGATTTTGAGGTGTATTTATAGTCCTCAAAGTCACCAAGACCGTTGCTTAATTGCCAATCACAAATTGCTGATTTTGTGCTAGGATAATCGATTGTCTGATTTGCATAATTGATTATCTGCAAATCGTTCAAAAATCATATGCAGATTTTAAGCAGAATAATCGATTATTCCAATTGCATAATCGATTACCTGATAACGTTTAAAAATCAGACGCTGATTTTATGCTAGCATAATCGATTATTTCCTTGTGCATAATCTATTATCTTTCAGCATTTAGAAATACTTTGGCAACGGTCTTAACATAATCGATTACCTGAAAGACATAATCGATTATTTTGCTGTTTAGAAAATTCCGGTTATACACTGTCTGGACATAATCGATTATCAAAAAAGACATAATCGATTATTTTTCTGTTTTGTAAATTCCGGTTTACACGTCTTAACATAATCGATTATCAGAAAAGACATAATCAATTATTTTGCTGTTTTGTAAATTCCGGTTTATACTGTCTTAACATAATCGATTATCAGAAAAACATAGTCGATTATTTCTGTCCAGATTTGAAAGACATGTTTAAAAATCATTTTGGCTAAAATGAAAATGTTTGAAAATCATTTTGTTTTAAATCAAAGATGCATGGTTTGATGAAAATGATTTTACGTGAGAAGCCAAGTCTTGAATCAATTGTCGGATCAAGATCACAATATAAAACGACTCATGTATAACTTTGTTGCTTTACTTGATCTTGTTCTTTGTTTCTCTTGTGCTTGGACTTCGGCATATGTCAATGTTCCATGCGCGTCGGTTTGTCATTTATCAAAACCTACAAAGATGAACACACGTTTAGTTTTAGCGACTTGAGAACGTGTTTCAACACCTAGATCAATAAACACATGCTTAACTCGAGATTTATTTACAAGTACCGATACTACCGGTGCATCATTATGTGGTTGTATGTTGCCTTCGGCATCTTCATCATTGAACGAAATAGTTCCCTCCATGATATAATCTCGAGTTCATTTTTCCCTTGTGATGACACCTTGGTGCGCTTTAGCATTGGTCCCTGAGGAATGTCGACTCTGCCCATGATCATGTTAATGATGTGCTTTCCTCTTGTTTGGTTTGTTTGTTGGAGTCCCTAATCCTGAAGTGATTTTTAGCTCGATCACTTAGAAATTTCTGGAGATTCCTGTTATTGAACAACAAGCCCACTTCTTGTCTTAACTATAGGCGGTCCTCGACTGTATTGTCAAGAGTGCCATGATAATTATGCATTAAGTTTCTATCTGGGTAGGGTTGGACTGCAATGGTCGAGACCACTGGGTATCTTTGATGCGTTCGATGGTATATACAATGTCGGTAGCATTGACATGGAAGTTATATTCGGATAACCTCGGTGCCTCTCTAGCCTCGATTAGCCTGTCGAAACCATTTTTGCTCATGAGTCCCTGACTACTACTCGATCAGTCCTTTTTCATTTCTCGCAAGGTTACACCTAGATCCGCTACCCCTTCAATCTCTGCTATATGGTTGGTACCAGTCTCTGTTCGGTCTTGGCTCATGATCGATGGCTTTCTTAGACCTGTCATTAATTTTGATGGGATAAACGAACCCAGAGGGGGCCCCCGAGCTGATCGTCCTCGACTTTGATTTTTGATTGGTACCTGCTATAAACATTGGCCCAAGTTACCGCATGGTATTCTATTAAATTTGTTTCAACTGTCGTGAAGCCAAGGAGCTTTAGGGATTGATCCCATGATTGAACGCCTGAACGGCCCAATCGTCCGCAACCGAAGGAAAGTTCGTTTGTTCTATTTGAAACCTCAACATGAATTCCTTGAGCATTTTGTTATCTCGTTGTTTTAATTGGAAAATGTATGATTTTCTGGTCTCGATCTTGATGGCCCTGTCATGGCTTTTACAAATGTATCTGCAAGAATAAGAAATTGATCAATAGAATTAGGGGGTAAGTTGTGATATTGTGTCATCGTTTCCTTTGATAGGGTTTCTTCGCACCTTTTCAGCAAAGCTGACTCGATTTCATCATTTTCTAAGTCGTTTCCCTTGATGTCACAAGTGTTGGAGTTCACGTGTTCGTTTGGATCCGTGGTTCCATTATACTTTGGAATTTTGGACATAAGGAACTTCTTTGGGGATTAGCTTCGATACCGCGCGAGAGGGGAAAGGCTTTTGGACATATTTCTAGTAGTCTAGGCCTTTCAATATCGTGGGTTCTCGTGGGATTTGATCAACTCTGGAGTTATAGGTCTCCATTTTTTTGTCGTTGGCCTTAATGTTCTTCTCCCTCGATTACACCCACCTTGTCAGTTCCTTAAGTGTTTTTATTATTTCGGGGTTGGTCCCGGGCTCAGCTTCACTCAGCCTTTTCGTGACATGCTCATTTCTTCGGGTGTGTTCCCCGGATGGTTCAGGCTCTACTCTGCTCGGGGTGTCGCTTTGGTTCTGCAGCTAGGTTATCACCGCCTGTTGGGCATGTACATTTCGATCATAGATTGATCTCGTTGCCTTCACCATTGTGCGTACCTCGAGTAGTTGACCAGGATCCTCCTTGAACGCTGTTCTCCAGGTCTGTCGGCAGGTTGGCATCAATAGCCACTTGTGAGTTGGAATCGATTGGGTCTGCAACTGGAACCCCATTAGGGTCAATAAGTGGGTCTCATTGCTAGGCATTATGCTGTTGTTTTCGCCATGGTGGCCTGATTTAGCATCAATGTTCAAGTGATCAGATTGAGAGTTTGACATTCTTAGATAGATCTGAAATTAAAATCTCAAAGAACAAGCGTAAAATAAAGTGTGTTATGGAAATATGCATCGAATTACCACTATTATCCTTATCCCCACGGTGGGCGCCATATTATTTACCCTTGAAAATGGATAACAATTGAATTTATATGCGATTTTAAGAATATGTGGACTAATTCAATACAAGTGATTAATGACGTTAGGTAAGCAAATTAAAGACTTAGTAAGTAGCCAAACCAGTAGTAATATTGGGTCCGGGATGGGTTATAAGCTTAACTAGTAACCTGCCTTCGATTCAGAGTCAGACATTTATGAAGAACTATGAGTAAAATCAAGAACTTTGAATAATTTTTAGAAGCAGACAAAACAAATGTATATTGTCTTGGTATGCGTGTTAGAATGTGTGTATTGAATAATGATCTTTCCTTTTATGGTAGGGGAAGTTTACCCTAAGTACAATTTTAAGAAAGGTAAAGATCTTCCTTTTCACTAATTATTAAAAACTATTGATACAGGCCGAAATGCACACGTGATATCCGGTCTGGCACAAATATCACCATCCTTTGTTAATCGTGTGAGGACGTTTGGCATGGTCTCGATGGATTCAGGGGCAGATACATTGTTTGGACCTTGATACGGGAAGTTCGTAGCTTTGATTTTATTTTCTTGTAATTATGTCCTTGCTTCGTTTTCCCCACCGAAAAATCAGAGTGCTCCTTAACCTCGATTTTATCCGTATACACTATCATTTAGAATTTATGGTCAGTTTTCAAAGCTGATCAAGTTTGTTAACAAACTTGAGTAAATAAGTTGTAAATAGCTAAAATTCCTAACACCATCTAGTGCAACTTCTGCTAGAACTACAATCTTTAGGTCGAAAAAGCATAACATCAAATTATTTTGAGAAGTTTGTTTTTAAAAAAAAAGTGCTTTTCTTAAAAGTACTTTTGGTGAGACATAATATTTGTTTAGCTAATTAAATTAAAAAGCACTTTTGAGTAACAATTAGTATTTGTGCAAGCTTCTAAAAATTACTTTTAAGTGTAATTTTTCTCAAAAGTACTTTTAGAGAGATGCTATTTTTTTCTGTTTCTCCAAAATTGTTTTTACTTCTATTCAAAAGATCTTTTTTCCTCTAAAAGCTTAGCCAAACAGATTATAAGTCATGTTTTGATGCCGACGAACGATTCATGATCACGAAGGCTTGGGTCACACTCATGATATCAAACGCAAAAAAAATGGTTGAATAATGTATAATCGCAGTTGATCTGAGATTGTAAAAATAGTTGAAACAGACGGAGTTCTAAAAATAGATATATATCATTTTTTGTTCTTTATTTTATGCTCGATATTATCTCAAATCTTGCAAGGGTAAGGACCAACCCCGAGTAGTTTATAACAGCAGCACAGAGAGAGTAGTTTAATAAATTAATAATAATCACAAGATAGATTGAAAAGTTAAAGTAAAAACATAATCAAAGCTGCTTACTTAAACAAAAAAGGGGTCGTTGTTTCCTATCCCATTCTTTTCCTAGGTTTCAGCTCACCCTTTTCTTTTATATTATGAAGCCTAAATATGATATGACTTTCCTTGAGTTATGATGCTGAAGTAACTGGACAGGATATCTAAGCATCTAAATTATAAGAGGATACGTGACACTCTCGAACTTCTTTTTCTGGCTACAATATTGCTGGAGCGAATACGATTAAATTAGCTTTGGATTACGAGAAAGCTAGACATTGATCCCTTGATGTAAAACTTTATTACAGTATAGAATTATCTATTTGAAGGGTATAAAAGTCATCGATCAACGATGATACATGGAAATTAATTACTTTTGTTTTGCTTAACAGGATTTTTGAAAGTTATATGACGTAAATTATTGGTGAAAAAAATTTTGGTTGTCTGAAAATAAAACTTTAATGATATTTGTAGTGATTATTCAAATAGAGTGCAAGGTCAAAAAAAGGATGAGAAAAACAAGAGTAATATGAACCCACACGCTGGAGAGGAGGGGGAGGGGGGGGGGGGGGAGGAGGGGAAGGGGAAAGGGAGAGATTTTTTGAGATGGGGGTATTATAGTACCAACTCCAATAGTCTAGGGGCAATTTTGACCTTTTTTTTATTATGGCACATGAACATTAATTAATTTTTCTTTATCTAACATGGCCATTAGTCGTAATGGCATTCTTGAGCCAAAAATATAACGGTGAGGGCAGTTTTTTAAAAATAGGTGGACGGAGGACATTATTGTACCAACTACAATTGTCTAGGGATAGTTTTAACCCTTTTCCGAATTATAAATATAAATATAATAGTAGATTGGATAACATAGAGATAGATCCATATTAATGTTTAGCATCAACCGTTATAAACTTATTGGTCAAATCTAACTCTAAGTATCAATTGGAGCTTGTAATTATTTGCCACTACATTATAAAAATCATTAATGCCTAAATGTGCTAGTATCACTAACTCCAAAATTGCATAGATTGTGTAATCTTATATGGTTTGACTTTATAGGTATGTGAATAAGCTAAATTAATGGAGCTTTTCACATATGAATTAATAAATAGCCTTTTCATTCTTGTGAAGAAGAAACACTAATAAGAGCAAAATAGTATTAATTGGGGTCAATTATCTTTTCTCAATATTCTCAGTATGCACTTTAATAATGTCACTACATTAATCTTCGTGTCTTTATTCATCTTGTCCTTCAATGGAGTTGTTGGTGTTAGATCTAACTCTCCTTTAAGTGGTTATCAAATATGGATTGCTGATGACCTCCCTAATAATACGAATTCTTTGTTCCTCCATTGTTGGTCCAAAGATGATGATCTTGGAACTCATTTTCTTATTAATGGAGATGGCTTTCATTGGCATTTTCGCGAGAATTTTTGGGCGACAACTAAATACAAATGTGAATTTGTTTGGAATATGAAGACCATAACAATTAATGTTTTTGATCGTGGCTTGTCAGGCAAGTGCAAAGGTCGTGGTAATATATGTTATTGGTTAGTTAGGGCAAATGGCTTTTACTTTGCAAATTATCTCAACCCTTTCGAATATGACTTAAAATTTATGTATTCATGGTGACATGAGTAGGGAATAGGAATTGCTTGTTGAATGTTATTAACTGTTACTTTCTCCTGATATGTGAAATTACAAACAAAATGTATTTCATCTTATTTATGACTCAAGAGTCAAGACCATGAAATGTTGTACTATTCACCATGTTACGTTTTACACGGCAATGGAGGTCAAATTAGCAAAATATAGTACTCAAATCGTTGTTCTTGAAAAATGGGAGTGTATGGTTCAAAATTTCTTTAACTTAATTAACGAGTCAGGATCGCTCGGTTTATGTAAAGATTATACTGAGTACGTTGATTGTAATACATAGATTAATAATTACTAGATATTTATTTTCTTTTTGTGAATATGGGGTTAGTTGCATTAAGAATAAAATTGTGTGACATAGGAGAGTCTAATTAATTTTTTACACGTACTATAGGAGTTTTATATCTTAACAAAGCTAGCTAATCCTAGTATAAGTTTGTCTGATGTTAGAATCTGTTTAACCAAAAAATGGAATTTTAGTCAAAGCTAGAATATAGAAGAACTCGAGTTACTGATAATCAAAAGAATGTATAAAAGGAATTAATTTATGAGGCAGAAGAATATTTTAAGAGAAAAGCGAGTAAACCAAGATATATTTCAATGATTTTCGTCTCCTCAACCGATCAGATGTTTTCCCTTTTATAAGTGTCCTAGAGATATACGTTTTGCCCAAATCATAATAAGGCTATTACGAGTAATTAAAGATATTGAATGCTACGATACATAATAATTACATTTAATACGAATTCCCTAACGTATTTCGTATTTAATGTCTGTTTTATGTTGTATCTGCGCTCCTTTTACTGTCAGATTCATTTTTTTTGGGCTCTTGGATAGAAACAACGTCAACAGGTGTGAGTGCTGAATTATTTGAATATCTACCCATAATTCATTTTTTTTGGGCTCTTGGATATAAACAAACGTCAACAGGTGTGAGTGCTGAATTATTTGAATATCTACCCATGCCTCATCTTCTGTTATTAACTCGTGCCTGTTGTAAATTCGTCCATGCTGTTGCTCGTGCCTCTTAACTGGCTATCATTGTTTGACCACCTAATCTATCTAGGTTCATGGCACATTTCCTTAAATACAATTTTTTCCAATACAGATAGTCCTCCCACTTTTCATTTATTCATCAATTGAATATTTGGGAAGTGGATTTTTTTTTAAAAAAAATTCACCATAAATGCTATGACAAAACTGACGCTTCAATTGTCGCTTCCATTTAATGCTCCGTATACATGTCGTTTTGTCATTGATTCTGTAGTTTTGCAGCCCTTTTCAAGGCTTTTCCTACGGCTCTACTATTCTCGAAGTGTCAGTTATCATTATTATGGTTCTTCCATCATCGTACTTTTTCCTTTTGCCAGTTGTCCCTCAATATAAATATAACTTCTTTCTTTGTCTTCTATCACATAAAACTTATTAAACACCCCTATTCTTTATATCTCTATTTATTTCTTTCCTACTTCAATCTTGATCTTCTTCACCATGACTACACCAAACCCTAACTCTAGGAGAACACCTATTTTAGATCACTTCCTCAATGCCCCCATTAGGCATAAAAGAGGTGGTAGACTCCGTAGTTTAGGATCTGTTCATGGTGGTAGCACTTCCACGCCTTCTCCTAGTTCTGGTCCTTCTTCTAGAACTAGAGGTTCCCTTTCCCAAAGGTCTTCATCTAGAAGCAAAGAACCTTCTGAACCTTTACGCGACCCTTTAGTTGAAGTGATAGTTCCAATAGAGCTATCTTTTTACCATGATAGGGAATCTCTAAGAAAATAAGTCGCTACCTTAGACCGTGCCGATGCCTTCCCGACTCATATTACAAAGATTGTAGCTCCTATAGTTTGTAAAAACTGTCACTGGAGCAGTGATTTTCCTATAACTATTCCAAATCCAAATTAGAGGATCACTTCTTACATGATTGGGTTCGTTTGTTTACACATACCCTTTCACTTTGGGGTTCAGACCAGCCATCAACCCGATCATTCTAGATTTTTGTAGTTTTTTCAATGTATGTTTGGACCAGATTGGTCCAATTGTATGGAGGGAAGTTGCTTGTTTGAGGCATTTACCAATTTAGTAAATGTTAGCTTTACTTTTCCTCACCTAGTCTACCTCTATTCCCCTAGGCTTTTCCGCAATGGCATATTTAGCCTAGCAGCCAGGAGCAAGAGGGTTTTAGTGAGCCCCGAAGATGATAAGGACCATGGCTGGTATGCCCGATTTGTTGCTACCCCTACTGCTGGCTTAGTGGACGAAGATAATGTTCCGTTTCCCGAGAAGTGAAATTTTGCATGTAAGTTTTATTTTCTTATCGTGTCTTTTTCCATAAAGTTTATTAATTTCCTTAACATTGCCTTTTTTAGCAACCATGGGAGTTGTAGAGGATGTCCCAACTTCTGTGGTTGGGTAGATAAGTGCTGAAGACCGCTTTAATGGAGGGTAGGTCCTGGAAAAACTTTTTCAACCGTCATGGTTGGAAAGTAAAGACTCATGATAAGAGGTTTTATTTTACCTTTCATGCTTATAATATTTTCTTTTATTGTTCTAACTTTCATTCTTCTTTTTATCAGGATTTGCCATTCGATGGGTCACTATTGAAGCTGTTGCTGCTTCTTGTGACTCTTCAAGTACCCGGAACTCCTTAGCCCGTGAAACAATCTTGGGCTCTTCTTCCGCAAAAAGGAAAGCTCTTGAAGAAGAAGATTTTGAAGAAGAAGAAGATGAAGGAGGATCCCTGGTGATGAGATCACGAGCAAAAAGGCGTATCATCTCTGATGATGAAGCGGAGGTCTCATTGTTGATGCGCCAATCATTATTCCTGATGAAGACGTCACTCCTCATGATACTCGTAAGTCTATTAACCAACTTTTTTTCAGTGGTTTTGACAGTGGCGATTTAGGACCGGTTTTAGATGAACTCCGCTTATCTTCCTTTTCAAATCTCGCACATGCTATCCTTTCCTTACTTGCTCCAACTGTTTCCGTTCCTCCCTCTACTGTTCCTACTCCTTCCTCTGCTCCTCCTTTGACAATTCCCCCACCTATCGTTCACCATATGGAGGCGGGTTCTTCGAGTAGAAGTGCTGCGATAAGAAGCGTTACTATTGAAGTTCCTACTAATAGCAGCCATCTGAGGAAATCTGGTCAAGCAGACGTTTTGCTTAAGCCTTTAATTGGCCCAATCGAGAAGGCAAAATTAGAGAGCCGCAGCTACTTGACCCTGATAAATGACATAGTGCATTCCACTCTGAAGGTATTCTTCTTCTTTCTTTTCTTTACTTTACTTCTTTACTTTGTAAAAAATTCTGTCTTTGGGATTTTTATTTCCCTTTTGTTTTTATTTTAGGCCAATCTTATCGGTACAGAGCTAGTGAATAGAATCTCCCTCTTGGAGAAGACAACACGTGACTCAAAGAAGGTTGCACGTGATTCACAGTTGGAAGCAATCAATTAGAAAGAGCAATTTGACACTTCTCAAATTGATATGGAGGATTTGCAAGAGAGCAGGGATACCTTAGAGAAGCATGTACGAGCATTAACTTTGTAACTAGCGGTTATCAAGGCTTCCGTGAGCCAAGAAAAAAAGGAGAAAGAACGCTTTGAATCCTCCTTTTCGAAACAACTTTCAAAGTCTAGCGAGGAGAACAGGTCGTTGAAGGCTTTGTTGAACCAAAAAGTAATTTATGTTGAAGAGCTCATACAAAATTTAACTCAAGCACAAGAAGATCTGCGAATTTCTACTGAAAAAGTACGTGCTTCAAAGAGCTCTCAGGCTTCTCTTCTAGCTTTTTATAATTCTACCTTGGCCGAGAATGAAGAGCTTAAAAATGAGGTCATTGCCTAGGAGAAGGATTATGAGATCCTTGAAAAAAAATTTGATGTCGAAGTATGTTGGGCTTTTTTGAATTCACGTCGTGATACTTTGATTGAGGCGGTTCAAGAAGGTATTGACCTGGAGTCTGAATTAGCTAAAGTTACGAAACTATTGAACAGGTTCAGACTTCCCTTCTCCCATGATTGAAGCTCCCGTGGTTGAAAGATAGATATCACTTCTTCTCCAAGCCCAATCGAACCTGCTATGCATGAAGTTGAAACCGATCCTGATGTTGCTCTTACCCAAGTTGAGCATGTTGCTGCGAATCAAGATCAACGTGTAATCATTAATGTGTCCTCTTCAGTTCTTTCAACTTCTTTTTGAAAAAAATTTCCTTGTCTTGAATTCATATTTTGTATTTTTTTTACTTTAGAAAGTTATGTAAAGAACCCTTTGAGGGTTGATTTTGGAATGCAAGTCCCTAAGTCCTTTACGGGGCAAACTGTATAAATAACTTCGTAGCTTTATGACTAAATTTTGTATTTACTCTTCAGTTTTTTTATATTATGATTACTCTTTCCTTTTTCTTATAAATGACTTACAGAATAATTTTGCATTTTTGTCCTATAAAAATGCTTCTTTTAATCTCAAGACTTAGTAACTTAAACATGAGTTTTATAAAAGAGGACCATTATATATTTCGACACTTAATGGTCAACTTCATAATGGTGTTATCATACGAGAAAAGAGATAGGAACACACATTTTCTTTGAAATAACTCTGATAAGTTTTGAATAATACTTTACATGTATTCGAAGTACATCTATAACTTCCTAGTAACTATTTTTCTTGTAACAGATTTATGCAAAAATAAACATGAGGTTTTTATAAACTATTTCTGAACAATAAACGCAAGGTTTCACTTTATAACCTATTTTAGTACATGGCTTTTACCCTAACTACAGGAAGGTTTTCTTAACCGTGGCTCGTGACTTCATGTGATTTTTACTCTACACTTGACTTTTCCAAGCCTGATTTCTTCAATCTTCTTTACCTCCTTTATACATACTTGTGTATATAATGTAGTCCCCCAAGTGTTTGAGTGTTGAAGTATGAAACCTCGAGCACCTTATTGCTCCCCTCATTAAGTCTTTTTCCTGAAAAGAAAAACATGCGGGACTCGGGGGTGAGATTATAGATGAAGACTGCTAAACCTGTTTGTATTTCTATCAGAACAATTGTAACCCTAGGCTAGGAATTGTGGGTTATTCCGTGTACCTTACAGGTCGTGAATCATCATTTAGTACATGTAAGCTTTTTGCCTATCATCTAATATAGTTAGTAAAATCATAAAAACTCAAAAATGTAATTTAATATAACAATACCTGGCCGTGAGTATTCCTTAGAAATAATATCTCTTCAAATAAACACCAATCTAATGCGAATGAAGCATTTTGCTATCCATTGTCTCCAGTTCATATGCTCCCTTTCCTGCTATAGTCCGAACCCTATAGGGTCCTTCCCATGTTCGAGTTAATTTACCTGCGTTAACTACCTTTGAAGATTGAAAAACCTTTTAAGAATGAAGTCCCCAACTTTAAAGAATCTAAGGTGTGCTTTTAAATTATAATATTGTTCTGTGACTTGTTTCTGTGCTACCATTCTTATTAACACAACTTCTTTCCTTCCTTCGAGTAAGTCAAGGTTGACTCGCATTTGTTCGTTATTAAATTCTTATGTTACCTATGTGAATCATGTGCTTGGCTCTCCTATCTCAACTAGAATCAGTGTCTCATCTCCATAAACTAATGAACAAGGTGTTTCTCCCGTGCTTGTTTTAGCAGTTGTATACGCCCATAAAACTCCAGCTAACACTTCAGGCCAGCTACCTTTTAATTCCTCTAACAACCGCTTTAAATTGTTAATAATAATCTTGTTCGTCGATTCTGCTTTCCCATTTCCCACTAGGTGGCAATGTGTTGATATAATCCTCTTAATTTGCCGAAAAAATTCAGTGATTTGAGCACCTATAAATTGAGGGCCATTATTACACACAATCTCCTTTAGTACCCCGAATCGGCATATGATATATCTTCAAATGAAATCCTTGACTTCTTTTTCTCGTACATGTTTAAATGCACCTGTTTCTACCCATTTAGCAAAGTAATCAGTAAGTACGAGAAAAAATTTTACCTGTCCTTTCACTTGTGGTAGTGGACAACCGATATCCATTCCCTATTTCATAAATGTCCATGGCGGGATTACTGGTTGTAGCAACTCCCCAGGTCTATGCATACTGTTACCGAACTTTTGGCATTTATGTATTTAGCCACCAAACTTTCTGATTCTTCTTCCATTTTGGGCCAGTAATAGCCTGCCCTAATAAGGGTTCTTACCAATGACCTTTCTCCAGCGTGATTCCCATAATGCCCCTCATGAACCTATCTCCTTACATACTCAGTTTGAGAATATCTGAGGCATCTTGCAAGAGGTCCTCCAAACATTTTGCAATATAAATTGCCTTGCTTTAAGCAGTAACGGGCAGCCTGTTTTCGAAGCGTGTGAGCTTTCTTCTTATCTTTAGGCACGGTACCATACTGCAAAAAAGAAATAATTTTGTTTCTCCAATCCTATGTTAAATTGTTAAAATTTACCTTATTTTTATCAGGGTCAAGAACTGAATGAAATAAATGTATAACTTAGGCGCTTGAATCGCTTGCCACGTCAGCCGCTGATGCGAGATTAGCTAAAGAATCTACTTCAACATTCTCATCTCTTGGTATTTGTGTAACTTTCCAAGTTTGAAATTGCTTTATCAATTCCCGTACCCTTTTAGGTATTGTTGCATCCTTGTTTCCCTGGCTGTATAAGTCACCAGCATTTGATTAACCACAAGTTATGAATCACTCTTCATTATAATCTAATTTATTCCAAATTCTCGTGCCAGTTCTAGACCTGCGATAACAGCCTCATACTATGCTTCACTGTTAGTCATGGAATTACATTTAGTGGCTTGTTGAATGGTTTCACCCGTAGGCGGTACCAAGACAATCCCTAAACCCGCACATTTTACGTTAGATGAACCATCAGCGAATAAAATCCAAGTTCCTGGGTTAGCTCCATTGATCACTTGCAATTCTTTCTCTGCTTCTAATTGCATATCTTTACTAAAATCAGCCACTAAATTAGCTAATACTTTTGATTTATAGCAGTTCTAGGTTGATAGGTGATTTCGTATTCACTTATTTCTATAGCCCACTTAGCCAATCTTCCTGATAACTCATGCTTATGCAATATATTTCGTAAAGGGTATGCAGTTATTATAGCAATAGGATGACACAATAAATAAGGTATTGATTTCCTAGATGTCATGATTAACGCAATTGCAAGTTTTTCTAACTGAGGATATCGTGTCTCCGCATCTAATAAAGATTTACTAATATATTAAATGGGGGATAGTTTACCTTGCTCCTACCGGATCAATACAGAACTTACCACTACTTCTAAAATTGCATGGTAAATAAGTAGCCTTTCCCCTGCTTTTCGTTTTGCCAGTAAGGGTGGATATGACAATTAATTTTCAAGTTCCTGACCACATGTTGACATTCTTCATTCTATTCAAAATGATCCTGCTTTCAAAGGGCTGAGAAAAATTTAAAGCATTTCTCTAATGACTTGGAGATGAATCTCCCCAAAGTTTCAATCCTTCCTGTTAACCTTTGAACTTCTTTCTTATTTCGAAGTATACCAGGGATTTCCTCGATGACCTCAATCTGTGCAGGATTTACCTCAATACCACTGTTAGAAACAAGAAAACCCAAAAACTTACCCGATGCAACACCAAATGCACATTTCTCAGGGTTTAATTTCATATTATATTTTCGTAAAATTGAAGATGTATAAGATATATGAGATATGTGATCCTTTGAATACTGAGTTTTAATAAGCATATCATCTATTTATACTTCCATAGTTTTTCCTAAATGTTCTTGAAACATTTTGGTAACTAACCTTTAATGCATTGCACCTGCATTCTTTAGACCAAAAGGCATTACCTTATAACAATAAGTCCCTCTGTCTGTTATGAATGAAGTTTTTTCCTCATCTTCTGGATCCCTTTTAATTTGATTATAACTTAAATAAACATCTAACAAACTTAATAGCTCATAACCTGTTGTCGCATCAATCAATTGATCTATGTATGGTAGTGTAAAAGAGTCTTTAGGAAAGCAAGATCAGTATAATCTACACAAAGTCGTCATTTACTGTTCTTCTTTGGAAACACAACAGTATTAGCTAACCATTTAGGATACTTTACCTCACGAATGGAACCAATTTTCAGCAATTTTTGGAGTTCATCTTGAATTCCCTGATTCTTAAAAGTTCATTTCTTTATTTTCTTTTGTTTGACTGGAGGGTATGAGGGATCTTCATTCAATTTATGAGTCATTACCTCGGTTGAATACCTATCATGTTAGAGTGGGACCAAGAAAAGCAGTCCATGTTATTTTTCAAAAATGTAACTAACTTACCTCTCGTTCCTTGGCTAAGATTAACTCCGACATAAACTTTCCTATCAATCCATTGAGAAAATAACACGACATGCTCCAGTTCTTCAATGATGGTTTTGATATTTTTATTTTCCTCTGGTTCTTGAATAGCATCGGGTCTTGAATCTATATATGTTCGCCCTTTCTCAGTCGAGGTTTGCATTGTGGTGACCTCAATTGCCTTCTATGGTTGCTATTTACCTTCATTTCTCGTTCTTGTATCTGCAACAAAATTGATCGCCCTAGATGCATATTGATCTCTACGACTTTGATAGATTTCCCATGGTGATGGAAATTTAATAACTCTATGCAAAGTTGATGGTATTGCATCCATTTCATGGATCCATGGCCTCCCAAGAATTATGTTGCAAGCCATCTCCATATCTACTACTTGGAACTTTGTTTCTTTGATGAAACCTTCGGTGAATGTAATGAGTGTTATCTCCCCTTTCGTGACTATAATGGAATTGTCGAATCCAAATAAAGTGTGTGCTTTTGGTAATACGTTTTCATCGGCTTGCATTTCACGTTGTACTCTTAGCAAAATAATGTTCACAGAGCTTCCTGGATTAGTATCATATACAATTAATGATATTACCAGTGCGCCGTTGTGGGGCATTAACACTCCATCTGCATCTGCATCGTTGAATGAATGTTATCTTCTTCCGAGATGTGTCGCACCCGTTTCCCTTGAGTGATTGTTATTTTTGAAATCTTGTTAATTGCCGTGTATGATATACCATTAATATCTTCACCTCCACTTATAACATTGACAATCCTTTTCGGGGATAGTGGTTTTAGAGGCTCCTGCCTGTTTTTCATGTAAGCTTGCTTGCCTTTCTCACTGAATTTCTCCGTGAGATACCCTTGCTTTAACAGATTATCAACTTCACTTTGTAAAAATCTGCAGTCGGCTGTTTTATGTCCGTGATCATTATGAAACTCGCACTAATGGTCAAGGTTGCGCCTGTTTGGATTCGATCTCATTTCTTTTGGCCATCGAACCTTATCTCCTATGCTTTTCAAAACAGCCACGAGCTCGGAGGTGCTTACATTGAAGTTATAACCACCGAATATTTCTTTTAAATTTGAATCATCATCTCGAGGTTCATAAGTGTTTCAATCATTCCTGAATCTTGAGCCTGACTCTCTATTCCTTGATCTGTGATAGTACCTCTGATTGTCTTGCTTTGATCGTGAGTCTCTTTCCACAGGTCCTATCTAAGGCTTGTATCTATTTTTCCCGAACCTTTTTTCAGTCTCCTTACGTATTGAACTTAACTTTTCTTCTTTTTGAAATCACGGAACAATATCTTCCTCAATTCTTAGCTTCGTGCTATATCTGTTAAAAACAACATACCAAGTTGTAGCTGGGAATTCTCGAAGGGTTTCTTTGAGCCTTCTCGTGGCTTCTAAACTTTTTTCATTCAAATTGATTGCAAAAGCTATAGCCGGCCAGTTGTTAGGTACACGTGGCAATATCATTCTTTCACACTGAAATCTATCCACAAATTCTCTAAGCAACTCTGAGTCTCTTTGTTTAATTTTGAAAATATCCTCCATTCTTTTTTCTGCAAGCTCAACAAAAGAATTTATAGAATTTTCAGGCAGAAGATAGTACCATGTTTGCACTCCTTTAGTGAGTGTTTCACCAAATTTCTTAACTAATACAGATTCAATTTTTTGCTTAGTTAAATTGTTGCCTTTTACTCTTGGAATGTCAGGCATTTTGAACTTTTTTAGAATTGGAAGAGGAGCAACACTTGACTTCCAGGGTTGTTGTGAATATCAATCCATATCTACTCCTTTGATCACGGTTGGCACCCCAGGTATTTTCTCTATCCGCTCACTTTACTCCTTGAGTTGTTTTTGCAAGGTTAGTACTATGTTCTATAAATCATAATTAACCACATTACCAGGTTCCCTCTCTTGTGATTCACTAGGAGTCCCTCTGTTGCCTGAGTTGACAAGTCCAGTATGAGGCTTTTCCAAAGTGTTATTATTGGGTGTTGGTGCAGGGGTTGTAACAGGTAACCGGTTAACAAGTGCTTCCACAGCTTTGTTGACCTGAGCAACAATCAACTTCTGCAAAGCATCATCAACGGTTTCACCATTTACAAATTGGTAATGTTTATTCATTTGAGACCCATCAGGGGTTCCTCTTGAAATTGTCGGGGAGAGCCTTAAAGAGTTGAAATCGGAGTGTTAATATTTTGTGAAACTCCCTGATTTTGTTGGTTTTCTTGGTTTCCTCGAATATTAACATTGTTGTTCGACATGATTGATCAGCAAGAAAAGTTAATCGAGAAAAGATAGATTATCAGATTTCCGGCAACAGAACCAATTTGTTTAACCAAAAAATAGAACATTAGTCAAAGCTAGAATTTAGAAGAACGCGGGTTACTGATAATAAAAACAATGTATAAAAGGAATTAATTTATGTAGCAGAAGAATATTTCAAGAGAAAAGTGAGTAAACTAAGATATGTTTCAATGTCTTTCGTCTCCTCAACTTTCCCTTTCATAAGTGTCCTAGAGATATACGTTTTGCCCAAATCATAATGAGGCTATTATGAGTAATTAAAGACATTGAATGCTATCTTACATAATCATTATATTTAATATGAATTTCCTAATGTATTTCATATTTAATGTCTGTTATATGTTGTATCTGCACTCTTTTTATTGTCAGATTCATTCTTTTGGGCTCTTGGATATAAACGACTTCAACAAGTACGGGCGCTAAATTTTTTGAATATCTACTCGTGCCTTCTCTTCCATTATTAGCTCGTACATGTTGTAATTCGTTCCTGCTGGTGCTCGCGCCTCTTAGCCAGCTATCATTCTTTGACCACTTAATCAGTCTACGTGTCACGAAACGTTTCCTTAAATACAATTCTTTCCCAATACAGAATCTAATAATTGTGGTACAATCTTATATTGGTTTACTTATTCTTAAAAGAAATATCAGCCAAATATGGTATAAAATAATACCAAAATTTTAATCAAAATTATTGACCAATTGTTTAGTTTATCCGACTCAAAATAATATCAACATTCTTCTATATTTTGTACTCCTCCAACTCTCCAGTCTATATTTTAACACCAAAACCTACGCCTTTCCATCTCCACTGTTTACGTCAAAGTTCGAGCAAACAATTATAGACCAAATTTGTATAAACCTTAAACTGTAGTCTAGTGCAACCTAACTTGAAGCACATTGACCTCACACTTGTATTCAGGATTCTAGATCCAAACCTCTTCCAAATCAAACAAGTTTTAATAATTGACAACTGCCCAATTAAAGTATATTTGTGGCACAGCTTCAGCTGACCGAGGAGACGACTCTTGATAGAATGGTAGGGACGTTTATAATTAAGGTAGTAGAGTACGTGGTCTAGAGTGTTCATAATAATAGTATTGGCACGCAATCTCGCTTTCTGTTGATAGTAAATTTTTATGACTAACTGTTGTTTTAATTGTTGATCACCTTCCTATCTTATTATTCTTATTCTACTTTTATACGAATTTTTGGTATTGTCCCTTCTTATCTATGTTTTCATTAATGTGATGTTTATGTGTTCCTGAGTCGAGGATCTATTGGAAGCAACTTTTTATCCTCACAAGGTAGGAGTAAGGTCCGCGTGTACACTACCCTCCCTACACTTACAGTGTAGGATAACACTGAATATGTTGTTGTCGTTGTTACCCTAAGCCACAAACAACCAAAAAAGTACAATTCTACTCTTCCTAATGAATTTTCGCATCTTTTAACTCCCCAATACGTTATTGAATCTCAACCTTCAGTTCTTAAAGATAACATACTAAGAGGTAGTGGTAGTCATTGGTCATGTAACGATTCAATCGGTTGTTTTGAGCTTTAGAATGTTATTTTGAGATTTGAGGCTATGAGCAGCTTCAGTTCAGGTATTATGAGTACGCATGGTCGAAATTGAACTTCGGGAAGTTCGGAGTTGATTTAGAAGGAAAATTCTAAATTCGGAAGCTTTAAGGTGAAAGAATAGACTAAGATTGGATTTTTGAGTAAACGACCTTGGAATCAGTATTTGAAGGTTCCAACAGATTCGTGTGATAATTTCGGACAAGGGCGTATGTCCGAAACGGGTATTGAAAGATCCGGGAACATTTCAGCACCTATTGTGAAAGTTGTCATTTTTGAAAGAATTTTATAAGTTTGGTTTGAAGTGCATTTCAGTTTTATTGATGTCTGTTTGGGATTCTGAGTCTTGGAATAGCTCTGTATGGTGGTTCCGATACTGGCAGCGCGACCAGAAATGGATTCGGAGGTCCGCGGGTCATTTTGGAGTCATTTGGCTAAAGATAGAAATTTGAAGGTTTTTAAGGAGTTTGATTGGAAGTGGAAATTTTATATCAAGGTCGGATTTTAATTCCAAAAGTTGGAGTAGGTCCGTAATGTTGAATATAATTTGTGCGCAAAATTTCAGGTCAATCAGACGTGATTTGATAGGTTTAAACATCAAATATAGAAGTTTTAAATTCGAAAGTTCATTAAAGTTTGATTGGAATGTGATTCATTATTTTAGCATTGTTTGATGTGATTTGAGGCCTCGACTAAGTCCGTGATACGTTTTGAGACTTGTTGGTATGTTTGAACGGGGTCCCAAGGGGCTCGGGTGAGTTTCGGGATGGTTTCTAACCATTTCTAGACCATTTTAAGCTGCTGGTCTTTGGCTACAGCAATGTGCTACATGACCGCGGGGAATTGGTCGCGATCGCAATGAATAAGATGGGAGAAAATGGCTAGTGATTTGCGATCTCGGTAGGTCTTTTGCGATCGCGAAGAGGAAAGTTTCTACTACACTGATCCAACTTTAGAAGCTTGTATCTTACAATCTATAAGAAACTTGGAGATGATACAGAAAATAAAGTTGTAGCCCTTTGTATTTAATTTTCATAAAATTAAACTATTTTGTATTTGGAATTGTATACAAAAAGTTATAAGTGGTACAATACATCCTATCAAGGAAGAGTTTGGAAATCGCGAAGAAGAAATTTGTGTTGCATAGGGCTGATTTTGGAAGCATAAATCTTGTAATCTATAAGGAGAATGAAAGTTGTATTACTTGAAGTCTATTTTTCAAAATGTTAAACCATTTGCAATTTGAAATTTTATACAAAAAATTATGGTAATTATAGTAGAGACTTTCTAGAAGAGCTGGACATTTGTTCTTCAAGATCGCGAAAGGCAAATTTTGGGCTGAGAAATATTGTGCTTCGCGATTGTGAAGCATTTTCGCGATCGCGAAAGAGTAAACACCTGGGCAGAAGTTATATTTTGATGTTTCAGCCATTTTTATCATATTTGGAGCTATGGAGCTCGGAATGAAGCAATTGTTTAGGCGACTTTCACCATATGGATTTGAGGAAGTGTTCTATATCTGAAAGTAATTATACTTCATGATTCTATGGTTATATTCATCATTTATTTCGGATTTAAATGGAAGAAATCAAGAATTTTGTAAAACTTTTCAAGAACGAAAATTCAAGATTTGGAGGTCAAGTTGTTACCGGAATTTGATAAAATTGGTATGGTTGAACTCGTATCAAAATCAGTGGTTAGATATTGTGAGTTCTTTTTTAGGAATCGAGGCACGTAAGCCCTAGTGTGATCTTGTCAACTTTTCAAACGGAGTTAGGAATTTATCTGAATTGAATTGTTGTGAGCATTAGAGCATATGTTTATGGATTTTCTCATTTATCGGCTAGTTTTGGAGCATTATGCATCGATTTGAGTCGTCGGAAGGGCTTGGAAGCCAGTTTTGGAACTTCAGAGCAAGGTGAATCTCCTTTCTAATTTTGTAAGAGGGAATTATCCCCATATGTGAATTGATTAGATATGTGCTCCTATTTGTGAGGGCTACGTACGCATAAGGTGATGAGAGTCCGTGTCTAGCTACTATTATGCATAAGTCTGGGCAGTTTAGGACCCAAAAGCATGGTCTACTTGTAATATTTGGAATTTTGTTGTCGACTTAAACATACTTAAATCATATTGAATTGGTAAATGAATTTCTAAAGGAATTAAACATCATTTTCTTAAGCCCTAAAAAGAATTGCTATTTCTTTGGGTAATTATTTTTCCGTGATGAAGTCTTGATTTACTGTTTGAATGTGTGCTTCTACATGTACCTGCGTCGCATATATGATTCGCGAGAGGGGTTCTTATTTATTTATATTTGACTGCGTCGCATGTATGATTCATGAGCAGGGTAATAGATGTATCTGTGATTCACGTCTTTCGATCCTCGGCAGTGCATATTTACATTTATGTTGGATCAGGCTGTACGACCTCGGCATGTTATGCTCATGCTTGTATTATTTGCCTGAGATTTATAAATGTTGATATTTGCCTTCCCTGGCCGAAGATAAATTGATAAAGATAATAAAAAGTAATTCTTTGGAAATCCTTTATTGTTTGAAAAGTTATTTACCTACTTTCTGGCTTTATGCGTTTATTCTTTCTTTATGAAATCCATGATTTTCTCACAATTTTTACTATGTTATCACTGGACCACTAGTAAATATCGAAGTCGACCTTTCGTCTCTACTTTTTAGAGATTAGACGGGATACTCACTAGGTACATGTTATTTTTGTACTCAGATTATACTTGTTGTGCATTTTTGTTGCATAGGTTCACATGTGGCTAGTGGCTTAGTAGCATAGCGGCATGGTTGATACTGAGACTTAGATGAGCTACATTATTGGTAATGACCCACAACCAACAGAGTCTGCTTCCGAGTATTGTACAATATTTTCATTTTTGTCCACTTTGTATTCCGGACAGTTACTGTATTTTATTTCATTCCCTAGTAAATGCTCATGCACTCGTGACACCGAGTTCTTGGATAATTATAAGATATCTTGTATTTACTTCTTAACATTATATTTAATTTGAAATAACTACCTTTTACTAGTAAATTTGAACGAAAAAGCATAGTTTTCAAAATTATTAAAATGAGAATTTATTAAGTATTTATGGTTTGCATTCGTGACAGTGGTGTCCAGCGCCATCATGATCCTTAGTGGATTTCAGGTCGTGGCAACATGGTATTCGAGCACTAGGTTCACTTAGGTCTCACGAGTCATGATCGAGTCTAGTGGAGTCTTGTAGATGGGTACGAAGACATCTGTACTTATCTTCGAGAGGCTATAGGGATGTTAAGAGCATTTCCCTTCTTGATTCCTCATCGTGCGGTTTGATTCCCTTGAGTCTTATGCCTTTATTCCTTCCCATTATATCTTATATGACGTGAAATGTTGGATCTAAATCATAAATTGAGGAATTGCAATGGTAATGCAGATGTGGTGCGTGATGTTTCTTCCTTCGTATTTGACTGGCCAGCGAAGGATGAAGAAGGGCATGTGGGAAGTGTCTTGTGGTGATTAAACTCCTAGAAGGCCAAGTGTGAGAAATATGAGATGAGTAGTTGCTTAAAGAAGTGAGTTTTACCAAAGTGGGAGAGTGGCAAAGTAGTATATGGATTTAGTTGCAGGATAATTACATCCTTGAGGAAAGTTCAGAGTGATTTAGGAGTTCTATTAGACGGTGACTGCGTCTATTGATTTAATTTGGAGTATTGGCTATTATGCGGCAGGAGATTTGATATAACAGAAAAGAGCTGCTTGATATGAATAAGAATACAACATAACTTTGAATTGGAAGATATTGTCGCACATTCCGTTGAGTCCATGGGGAGGGAATGGACTTGTGCAGCTAGTGAATGAGCATAGGCTCAGGATGTATTTTGGATGTCATGGTGAATGTACCCCGTGCAACAACTTTGGAAGATGTCGGTAGGTAATTTCCACAGGTGAGTTATCGCGTGTGAGCAGGTTAGCGGTCACGTGGTTGATGAGGCTTCCGCAAAGGATTTACTTGCTATCCGGTAAAAGGTGGAATATGTGGATGTTGATAGAGACTCATAGTGTTCATGAAATGCTAATTGAAGGATTTCGAGGAATATGGCGATATAATTTTGCAAGGTCATGTCAGTAAGAAATATAGAATCTTGGTGGGTTTCAGAGATGTTTAATAGGGGCTTCAAGCTAAGTGGGAGAGTCCCACCACCTGGATTGCATGGTCGTCTATTCGTGAGATATCTGGTCATTACCATATTGATGGGTTATTTCAGCTAAGGGAAGAGAATATAAGAGGTAATTCGAGCAAAGAAATAGTTAAGGTGTGCTATGGTTGGCCTTATTGACTCATGTTCAGACTTGGGGAAGGATTCAGGATTATGTCTTGTATAGATGCAGGTTTCAAGGAAAGTGATTCGGATGGGTGCTTTGTCGAGGGGATGTTTATGTGCTAGAAGATTCATGGTGTTGATTATATTCAAGACCAAGTTAGAGTGGGTGGCTCTAAACAGCGGTCCTAGTGGATTCAAAAGTTAAGGTGTGGTGCCGAATGACTTTTACCCTATAAGTATGGATATCAATCGAGCTTCTGTAGAAGATGATTACAAGAGGCTCGGAATGTTCCGTGATGTTTTTGACTTGCAGTGTAGCACTGAGTGGAAAAAAAGAGAAAAAGACTTTGGATTTATAAAGGAGTTATCAGAACATCTGTATCAGTTGAAGATCCGAATATGCGTGCAAGGTATGAAATGACTCATAGGTTTGGAGAGAGGGTGGTCTTGTGGAATGGGGTCACTCAAGGTGAGGTAGATTCAGGTTGGCAATGTAAGGTATGGAGCTATTATTATCTCTAAGGAAAGTCTAGGATGAACTAGAAGAAGATAGATTGGTTAGATATAGTTGAATCGGCCTAGTGATGGCGGTGCCTGCGGGGCTCGACGGTCGTCGTAATTGATTATATTTTGAAGTATTTAAGTATTATAGCTTGTATGTGTAGGTACATCCCGAAAGGGTTATAGGTGTTTAGACCACTACTTGAAGATTTGAATGTCCTACAGTTATGAGGATTCATTCGCATGATGTTATAGTTCTCTTAAAACGAGTTAAGCGAAAAGTTTTTATATGATGAAGTATTAATCTATTAGTGGTCTAGTAGTTATGATATAATTTTGGTGATATCGTATATCAGCGTGGTAGGTGCGGTGAGTGGTATGGAATTTTAAAGTGAGGATCAAGGTTACGATTTGGTGTTGACAAGGATGTCGTGAGCTCGGATGAGTAATAAAAGAGTTTGGAAGTTTAAAGTAAGTTAGTATTGTCTTCAGTGTCACCTGAGATCAGTGCCTTGTACGATAGGCTTCGTGTATTAACTTACAGATTCTTGCTTTGCTTTATAGCATGGTATGGCTGGCGGTGGGGATGTGCATACCTATTATGTTGGAAACACGTTCTCAATGCGATATACTAAACGTGTATTCTTTTGTAGGTTTTGATGAATGACAAACAAAGCACAAATTGATATATGACGGAGTTCAAGTACAAGAGCACAAATGTTGAGATTGAAGCTCAAGACGTTGTTTTTAATTGTTATTATTGAGTTATTCTTAAATGTGATCTTGATCCTATAACTTGACTCCATAACATGGCTTCTCTCATAAAACTATTTTCCAAAATCATGCATACTTATTTCTGTATCAAATAATTTCAAATGATGCATATTTACATTAGACAAAATGTTTTCTAAACATGCCTCAAAAATCTGGGCTAAAATAATCGATTATGAACCTATGATAATCGATTGTTTCTGAGCCAAGACTGCATGACAATCGATTATGAATTAATGGTAATCGATTGTGAGTAAGACAGTGAACATCAGGTTTTTCCAAATCTGCATGATAATCGATTGTGATCAAATGCCAATCGATTGTTGTTGAGGTAAAGTTTTTCAATACTCAAAATAATCGATTATGAACTAATGGTGATTGATTATGTTGAGACAATGTCTTCCAGTGATTTTAAATTTAATTAAGTAATCGATTATGTCTTTAGATAATCGATTATCACTGAGACAGTAAGTTTCATGATTTTCAGAAAATAACAAGTAATCGATTGTTGCAAAGGACAATCGATTGTTGAAGCTGACCGTTGTCAAATGATTTTCAAATACCTCAAAGTAATCGATTATTGGTTTTCATAAAATCGATGTTTTGCTTAAAATCTGGAAATGATTTTTAGAACGTTGCTGAAGTAATCGATTATAGATTTTATATAATCGATGTTTTGCTAAAAATCTGGAAATGATTTTTGGAACGTTGCCAATGTAATCGATTATGGATTTGGTGTAATCGATTATCTGTTTTTGAATTTTGCCAGTAATCGATTATGGATTGTAAGTAATCGATTAGTAAGCGTAAAATCTGGGATTGATTTTTGATCTGACTGGCAGATAATTAATTGTTCGGTCTTGACAATCGATTGTCACTGAGTAAATTCAGCAATTCTTAATTGGCAATTAGACAACGGTAAGACCAAGTTTTGCACCTATAAATACAGCTTCAACTCAGTGTTTTAAATACAACAACATACACTAACTGATCATTACATTTCTTTAAGCTTTCATTCAATTGTTCATCATTTTCTACTCATTTCATAAAGCTTTTGAGAGCCATATTATTGTTCAAAGTTGTTGTGATCTTGAGCGTATTATTTTACTCATATCTACTCATTAAGGAGTACCTTTGCTAAGTGAGTGTTCAAGTATTTCAAATACTTGTAAGAGAATTTTGATTCTCTTGTGTTGAGGAACTTGTGCTTCCTCTGTTGAAGTCTTTGGGATTGTATCCCCGAGCAAGTGAAGTCTTTGGGATTGTATCCCCGAGCAAGTGAAGTCTTTGGGATTGTATCCCCGAGCAAGTGAAGTCTTTGAGGTGAGGAACCTCCGAGCAAGTGAAGTCTTTGAGATTGTATCTCCGAGCAACTGTAAAGGTTTGTTAAGCACCCGTAAGCTTAACAAGTTAGTAGAAAATCTCGAGAGAGTCTCTCGGGGACTGGACTAACCATTGTTGTGGCCAACCAGGATATATCCTAGTGTAAGTTATTTTTATTGCACTTATTTACTTCCTGTAAAATTTAAATTCCGCAAGAAAATGCTAAATTTCATTAAAACGCTATTCACCCCCCCTCTAGCGTTAAGCGTAGTTTCTAACAATTGGTATCAGAGCCCAACTCTCTGAAAAACTTAACAGTTTGAGAGAACCATCCATGGCTTCTACTCTAGATTCTTTTGCAGGAATTGAAGAAGGACAATGCCCTACACGACCTCCTCTATTCAATGGCACAAATTACTCATACTGGAAGGAGAGGATGGAAATCTTCATTCGGTCAAATTGTCCCTACCTTTGGAAGGTGTACACAAAGGGAAATGAAATTCCAGTCAAGAAAGTGGAAGGCGAATGGATTCCTAAATCCGAAGAGGAGTACACCACAGAGGACAATAGAATGATTCAAAATAATTATAAAGCTGTAAATTTATTGTATTGTGCTATTAACGCTAACGATTACAGGAAACTTTCATGTTGCAAAACAGCAAAAGAAATGTGGGACAAATTAGAAGTCACTTACGAAGGGACTGACCAGGTAAGAGAAGCAAAAGTTGATTTTCTTACTCATGCTTACGAATTGTTTCATATGAAGGAAGGAGAAAAAGTAGATGAGATGTTTGAGCGCTTTTCAACAATAGTAAATGATCTACACGTCCTCAAGAAGACGTTCACGGATAGAGAACTTGTTCGAAAAGTTCTTAGAAGCCTCACACCGGCATGGCGATCCAAAGCCGATGCTATCCAAGAATCAATTGGAGTCTCAAACGTCACCATCGACGCACTAAGAGGTAATCTTAAAACCTATGAATCTACTATTCTTAACCCGTTTGTTGATGATCAAAGAAGGCAAAAGATTGCTCTAAAAGCAAGCACAAGCCAACCAAAGATTGAAGAGGAAGAAGACAACGAGTTTGGATTAGTCATTAAAAGATTCCAAAAGTTTATGCGCAAGGAATATGAGCGCAAAGGAAAAAAAACAAGGTGAGCAAATAAAATGCTATGAATGTGGAGAAACTGGACACATCAAAACAAATTGCCCAAACATCAAAAAGGAGAAGAAATCCTTTAAAAAGCAACGGGCATATATCTCGTGGGGAGGCGACTCCGGAGATGAATCAAGTGAAGAAGAAAACGACGAAGCTGCAAACCTTTGTCTCATGGTACAAGAAGACAACCAAAATGAGGTACGTCAAATTTCGTCTGAAAACTTTTCACTTGATGAAATGCGTAATGCTTTTGATGAGTTATATACTGAATTTTTAAAGGCTTCAAAAACTGTCACTAGCTTAAGAGAAAACGCTTCTCTAAAAGAAACGGATTTTCAAAAACAGATTTCTTTAAAAGAAAAGGAATTAGAAAAACTGGTCTTGGAAAATGAGAAGCTACACGAACAAAACAAGTTTTATGGAAAGAGAAGTGCCGACAAACCTGAAAGTTCTACTAAAGGTTGTGTTTCTTGTGTGATCCTTAAGAATGAAGTAGGTAGACTTAAAGGCACACTAGATAAGTTTAATTCCTCGCATAAAAACTTGAATGTTGTTCTTGATAACCTAAAATCAACTAAGCACGGAATAGGTTTTAAAAATGAAGAAAAGGTTGATGCTAAACCTCAAAAACCTAGAGCTCAACCTAGGAACAACAACAAAAATGTGTATCCTAGAAATAGGTATCCTAGAACAAATTTGCATGCTAGACCAAGAAATGACCCTCCGCCTAGAAATAGTCACCATAGACATGATGCATATTTTAGGCAAAATTGTGAACCTCCTAGAAGACCCCTAAATGGTCCTCAACCTAGATATCATCACTCTAGAAACACTACCAATCCTAGAGATCAAAGTAGGAGAAATGATAGCATTCAAAATAAGGTAAGCAACCTTCATTCATCTAGCTACTATGAACCTAGACGAATGCATAATCCGAATGTGACATGTCATTATTGTAGACGCATTGGTCATATTGCTCCCGCATGTTTTACTCGTCATAGACATGCTACTCAAACATATTATTACAATATGCCTAACCCTCAAGGACCCAAGATGGCATGGGTACCCAAAGAAAATTAATTTGTTTTGTAGGTGTGCTTGAAGGGATCAAGCGTACTATGGTACCTTGATAGTGGATGCTCCAAACACATGACGGGAGATGAATCCAAATCCCTTCAACTAGAGCACAAAGAAGGAGGAAGCGTCATATTTGGAAACAATCATATTCAGATCGGTTGATATTTTAAGCAATTTGAAAAACAAAATACAAGAAAAGGCATCGAAGGAAATCAATGATGAAATTGTGGAACAATCAACGGAAGAAGCTTCACATTTGGGGAGTGAAACAAAAGAACAAAATGAATGGAGAACGATCAAAGATCACCCTCTTGATCAGGTAATTGGCGACGTCGGAAGAAAGGTAAGTACCCGAAACTCTCTTAAGAACACTCTAGGACACAATTCTTAAGAGTTCACGATATCACTTGATAACACTAGTGTAATTTATTCACGTCACCAAAAATTACTGACTTGAGCGTCGGAGACGTTTAATTCCATTTTGCAGGTACTTCCCCAAAGATAAGATAAATTATGAAGTCTTAGCACACCGCAATCGATTATCCCAAGAAAATAATCGATTATCTACTGTGCAGTACATCGATTATCAGTATCAATAATCGATTGTTTCGACTGATTAGTTTTATTATGCAAATATGTTTAATTTGTTAACTCCTTATATTGCATAATCGATTTCCGTCTCAGTCATTCAGCAATACTTTTCCAGACAATCGATTATTTCTTCCTATAATCGATTAGTTGTCATATTCAGAAATTCTCCGAGTTCTCTGTATCAACCATATTTCAATAATAATCGATTACCAATATTGACAATCGATTATTTCTTGTTTAAACTTTGTTATCGTTTGGCTCCAACATCGATTGCTGTCAGGACATAAATGCTCCATAATCGATTATTTTGTGTTGATAATCGATTATCTCATTCAAATTTTTTTACAGTTTGTCTCTTAAATCGATTTGTCAGTTTCAAAATTCAATCCAACAGTAAATACAATCGATTATCTCTGCCAAATAATCGATTATCTAACGGTCAGTAAATTTATTTCTTACCGTTTTTGACTGTTCCAACTTTCAATTCTCAGCAGGTATCTTTAGTAAATGGCTGATCACTCCTTCTCCTATAAATAGCCCTCATATAGGATCATTCTCACTCACTCAAGCACCATTTCTAAAAATCAAAGGTCAATTCCTTGCATCTTAGTCTCAAAAATTCAGCAGTAAAAATTTTCCAATATGTCTGGACGCTCCTCCAAACGTTCTCGTTCCAGGCAAGGTGCCTCAGCCTCAACAGTCCCTCCTCCTCTAAACTTCCCATATGAAGACGGGTCCGTTTTGTTCTTCGAAACTCAAGCTGAACTTTCTAGGTTTCTCTCCAAGTTTGAGAAGCGATTTATTCTTCCTCCTCGCTTCTCAACAAGCAAGCTCCTTGAACCTTTCGCCCCTGCTGCCAACATGCTCAAAGAGTGTCAACTCTATGATTTCTTGCTCCTTACCCATCCTCATATTAACACAACCTTAGTTGAAGCATTCTATTCAAATCTTCACAAAGATGAAGATGGTGAGGTGGTCACCTCCATCAATGGCATTCACATTCTCCTCTCTGACGAGAACCTTCACACCATCGCCCGCATTCCAAACGATGGTGAAAATCTTATCCGGTATATTAATGAGGCCGGCTCTCTCTTTGATGAATCCATTTTTTTTTTCGCCAAGCCGGAATCTCTTATGATCAAGCTTCTTCTCGTCGTCCTACCATCTCGGGCATGGACCCAAATTATCGATTTCTCCTCTACTTCATCACCCGTGTCCTAAGACCTCGTAGGCACAATCATACCACCATATCCCAAGAGGACTCCAAGCTCTTACATGCCATTGTCACTGGAGCCAAGATCAATTGGTGTTGGCTCATTAAAATGCACATGCTCGATGCCGTCGCCGATAACATGCCCCTTCCTTATTCTCTCCTCATCATGAATTTTCTTGAAGCATCCGGATTTGTCACTGAAAATGGTCCTCTCAAAAGGAGTACCAAAATCTGGGAAATCTCGGAATCATCCTTCCATCATGATGGTGATCATGCTCCAGCTCCTCCTCCTACCCGTCCTGCCCGTCGTGCTCGTCCATCTCAGGAGCCCACTCTCCAAACTATATCCGACCAGCTCTCTCAGTTGACACACGAGATCCATGGTTATTTTGACCATGTCCATTATCCCTATGCGGGTCTCGTTCCCTTTGAAGCTACGCCGGATGACGAGGCGGATCGTGACGGAGATAATTGATATTGTATTTTTTTTGGTTTTAAATTGTATTGTTGGATGTCCCTCTGCTGTACCCCTTTAATTTTCAATAAATAAACTTTGTTTTATTTCGTCTTTGTGTATCTTTCCTTACTATTTTTTTGCTAATGGCAAAAGGGGGAAGATAACGGGATAACGGGTATGCACCACCTCTAAATTGCTTAATTGCTTATAAGCTTAAATTGAGGGGGAATTCTTAAATTGAGGGGGAACAAGAACAAATATGCATACTTGTTACTTGTCTTGAATCGTCAATATTATTTGTCAAAATTGCATATCCCGCTTAATGTTTGCCATTATCAAAAAGGGGGAAATTGTTGGAAACACGTTCTCAATGCGATATACTAAACGTGTATTCTTTTGTAGGTTTTGATGAATGACAAACAAAGCACAAATTGATATATGACGGAGTTCAAGTACAAGAGCACAAATGTTGAGATTGAAGCTCAAGACGTTGTTTTTAATTGTTATTATTGAGTTATTCTTAAATGTGATCTTGATCCTATAACTTGACTCCATAACATGGCTTCTCTCATAAAACTATTTTCCAAAATCATGCATACTTATTTCTGTATCAAATAATTTCAAATGATGCATATTTACATTAGACAAAATGTTTCTAAACATGCCTCAAAAATCTGGGCTAAAATAATCGATTATGAACCTATGATAATCGATTGTTTCTGAGCCAAGACTGCATGACAATCGATTATGAATTAATGGTAATCGATTGTGAGTAAGACAGTGAACATCAGGTTTTTCCAAATCTGCATGATAATCGATTGTGATCAAATGCCAATCGATTGTTGTTGAGGTAAAGTTTTTCAATACTCAAAATAATCGATTATGAACTAATGGTGATCGATTATGTTGAGACAATGTCTTCCAGTGATTTTAAATTTAATTAAGTAATCGATTATGTCTTTAGATAATCGATTATCACTGAGATAGTAAGTTTCATGATTTTCAGAAAATAACAAGTAATCGATTGTTGCAAAGGACAATCGATTGTTGAAGCTGACCGTTGTCAAATGATTTTCAAATACCTCAAAGTAATCGATTATTGGTTTTCATAAAATCGATGTTTTGCTTAAAATCTGGAAATGATTTTTAGAACGTTGCTGAAGTAATCGATTATAGATTTTATATAATCGATGTTTTGCTTAAAATCCGGAAATGATTTTTAGAACGTTGCCAATGTAATCGATTATGGATTTGGTGTAATCGATTATCTGTTTTTGAATTTTGCCAGTAATCGATTATGGATTGTAAGTAATCGATTAGTAAGCGTAAAATCTGGGATTGATTTTTGATCTGACTGGCAGATAATCGATTGTTCGGTCTTGACAATCGATTGTCACTGAGTAAATTCAGCAATTCTTAATTGGCAATTAGACAACGGTAAGACCAAGTTTTGCACCTATAAATACAGCTTCAACTCAGTGTTTTAAATACAACAACATACACTAACTGATCATTACATTGCTTTAAGCTTTCATTCAATTGTTCATCATTTTCTACTCATTTCATAAAGCTTTTGAGAGCCATATTATTGTTCAAAGTTGTTGTGATCTTGAGCGTATTATTTTACTCATATCTACTCATTAAGGAGTACCTTTGTTAAGTGAGTGTTCAAGTATTTCAAATACTTGTAAGAGAATTTTGATTCTCTTGTGTTGAGGAACTTGTGCTTCCTCTGTTGAAGTCTTTGGGATTGTATCCCCGAGCAAGTGAAGTCTTTGGGATTGTATCCCCGAGCAAGTGAAGTCTTTGAGGTGAGGAACCTCCGAGCAAGTGAAGTCTTTGAGATTGTATCTCCGAGCAACTGTAAAGGTTTGTTAAGCACCCGTAAGCTTAACAAGTTAGTAGAAAATCTCGAGAGAGTCTCTCGGGGACTGGACTAACCACTGTTGTGGCCAACCAGGATATATCCTTGTGTAAGTTATTTTTATTGCACTTATTTACTTCCTGTAAAATTTAAATTCCGCAAGAAAACGCTAAATTTCATTAAAACGCTATTCACACCCCTCCCCCCCTCTAGCGTTAAGCGTAGTTTCTAACATATTATTTGTTATGGAAGGTAGTGGGAGAGTGCCCTATGGGAAGGTTGTATAATTGTGACATGTAGTCACTTGATTGATTGAAGAATTAAACCAAGTTTTAAGATTGTGGTGATATCATTTATTTGAGAATTTATGCCTGGAGGGCACTTAGTTTATTGGGTTGTGGACTATGGAGGACTGCTCTCGTTGTGATAGCTGTTCCTGTGTGTATGGGAAAGAGAGAGTTATTATGCACCCAGGAAAGATTATAGACTTAGTTTGGTACAATCAGAATCGGCTTGAGGTATATGAATGGATTTAAGTACAAATGTGGGCTCTATATCAGGCCGGAGGTGCTCATTTCGGCATATCGCTCCTTATAGAGTAGTATTCAGACTTTGGATGTTATTTCATTTTATGTAATGCTATATAGTGTTGCGTGAATTGTGAACGGCTCGATAACTTTCTTATGTGTTAAAGTTCCGCATAGCAATGGTGTATGTGAACCGGATGGATCTTTAGTTCAGAACATATATCTCATCTCAATTTGTGCTTAAGTTTAACTCATGGCGCTATATGTCTCCCTAGGGATGGCATTATGCACCTAGTGTGCTTGTGACTGATATTCAATATTTTGTTGTAGTGAGCAATTTAGCTCGATGTATATCTCCTTATGTGAACTCTATGCGTGGATCGTGTGGCACACCTCTATGGGTATGTTATTTTGATCGGGTTGCATGAGGAAACAGTGTGATGTTGAGTACAGTTTCTATATGCTATTTTTGTGTGCCTTGTTTCCTATTTTCTATGGAAAGTCCATATTAGTGTGTGAGGTGAGTAGTTATTTCCAAAGTTTGTTTCCCTTTTTTTCTCGTTCGCGTTCATAGCCTATTGGCACATTAGGCATCATATGAGATTTTGGTCATGTGTGGGGTAGTTATTGTCCAAGTAGTTCGTACTGGGTGAGACAAGATTTTTGGATCAGAGATCATTGCAATCGGATCATATGAAGTATATTAAAGAGCAAAGATCATTATTTGGTCCAAATGAGGCAATGGTTCTTGTCAGAAGTGTAAACTAATTGATTTATTAACTCGGCAGTTGGTTTTGAATTTTCACACATCTTTTCTGCCGGGGCAATATTGCGAGAGTTGGAATGAGACTTATATATCATGAGGTGCAATAGGAGTATCAGATTCATAGGATTTCGACTATTATGCTCATAAAATGTTATTGTGGTCCTGTGAATAAAGCGGTGCAAGGTTTGAATTTAACAAGGGTATGCAGTCATGTCCTCTTTCATCGTGTGATGATTGATATCGTGTTCGTATGTTGGAATCAGGCCTAGCAAAGAATTCTGGATGTTGGAATTGGTCTATAAGGCTTATTTGCTCAAATGAAAAAGGATATCTTCAGATTGAAAAAGCTAAGTTGCCCACCTGAGTTGTGGTAGGACGAGTAAGTGCGCGAGGTGTTAAATAGTGATTTCGCACAACCCCAGCAGTGTTCTCAGCACGTTCGAGAACGAACGTATGATTAAGTGGGAGAGAATGTAACAAACTGACCGGTCGTTTTGAGCTCTAGCACGTCGTGCCGCAGTTTGAGGCCATGAGCAGCTTCACTTCAGGTATTAGGACTTGTACGCATGGTCGGAATTGAATTTCAGGAAGTTCGGAGTTGATTTGGAAAAAAAAATTCTCAATTCGGAAGCTTTAAGGTGAAAGAATAGACTAAGATTGGATTTTTGAGTAAACAACCTCGAAATCAGGATTTGAAGATTCCAACAGGTTCGTATGATAATTTTGGACTTGGGCATATGTCCATATCGGGTTTTGAATGACCCGGGAACATGTCGGCACCTATTGTGGAAGTTGGTATTTTTGAAAGAATTTCATAAGTTTGGGTTGAAGTGCATTTCAGTGTTATCGATGTCCGTTTGGGATTCTAAGTCTGGGAATAGCTCCGTGTAATGATTCTGGTATTGGGAGTGCGATGGAAAGTGACTTCGGAGGTCAGCATGTCATTTTGGAGTCATTTGGATAAAGATATAAATTTGAAGGTTTTTGAGGAGTTTGACCGAAATGGAACTTTTGATACATGAGTCAGATTCTGATCCCGGAAGTTGGAGTAGGTCCGTAATGTCGAATACGACTTGTGCGCAAAATTTTAGGTCAATCGGACATCATTTTATAGGTTTAAGCATCCAATATAGAAGTTTGAAATTCTAAAGTTCATTAAACTTGGATTGGAGTACGATTTATGGTTTTAGCGTTGTTTGATGTGATTTGACGCCTCGACTAAGTCTGTGATACATTTTGAGACTTGTTGGTATGTTCGGATATGGTCCCGAGGGCTCGCGTGAGTTTCCGGGTGGTTTTAGACCATTTCTAGACCATTTTAAGTTGCTGGTTTTTTGCTACAGAAGTGTGCTGCGTGATTGCCGGGAATTGGTCGCGATCGCGATGAGTAAAATGGGAGAAAATGGCTAGTGATTTGCGATGTTTATCTTAAAGCATATATATTTCTATGTATATCGCCTCATATTTTACTTTTGTTTCGTTAATTGAGATGTTAAATGCTATTATTTATATTAATTTGAAGTGTTTTTATGTGTTGGAATGAGTCGGGGGCAATTGGGAGTGAAACGTGCGAGATTTGAGCCAAAGCGAACGAAGCCGGGCAATGTGAGAATTTGGGTGCCAACTTACCTACCTGTGACGCCAAAATAGTAGCTCAAAATTATGGGGGGTTGGGCTGGGCGCAGGTGACTCGGATTTTGTCCAAGTTTACTCGGGACACAGTTATTTCGGCCCTAGACCTACCCAACTCGTATAAAAGCAAGAAAAACATATTTCTTGAGGGGAGGATGCCACTTTAATGATATAAAACATACTTTGAAGGAGAATTCACGTGGAGGAACACACATCATGCTTGGAGGAGGCTTATAACTAGTTTTTCTTCTCTTCCCTTCCTTTAATTTCATAGTTTATTAGTTCTAGAGTTTTGGTGCTACATGAATGTTGTATTTTGAAGCCTCATATGTTCTTATTATTTTATAACATTGGTTTATATAAAAAGTAATTTTAAAAAAAGGTAAAATGATCACGAAAGGAAAGTTTCTGCTGCACTGATCTGACTTCGGAAGCTTGTATCTCGCAATCTATAAGGAATTTGGAGATGATACAAGAATGAAAATTATATCTATTTGTGTCTACTTTTCATAAAATTAAACCATTTGACATTTACTGTTGTGCAATTATACTTCATGATTCTATGGTTATATTCATCGTTTTTTTCGAATTTAAATGGAAGAAATCAAGATTTTTGTAAAACTTTTCAAGAACAAAAGTTCAAGATTTGGAGGTCAAGTTGTTATCAAAATTTGATAAAATTGGTATGGTTGAACTAGTATCGAAATGGGTTGTAGGATTTTGTGAGTTTTTTCTGAAATCCGGGCACGTGTGCCCGAGGGCAATTTTGTCAACTTTTTTAATGGAGTTAGGAATTTATCTAAATTGAACTGTTATGAGTATTAGAGCAAATGTTTATATATTTTCTCAATTATTGGCTAGTTTTGGAGCTTTGTGCATCGATTTGAGTCGTCGAAAGGATTTGGAAGCCAGTTTTGGAACTTCAAAGCAAGGTGAGTCTCCTTTCTAATGTTGTAAGAGGGATGTCCCCGTAGGTGAATTAATTGGATATGTGCTCCTATTTGTGGGGGATACGTATACAAAAGGTTATGAGAGTCCATGCGTAGCTACTATTATACATAAGTCTAGGTAGTTTAGGACCCAAAAGCATGCTCTACTTGTAATATTTGGAATTTTGTTGTCGATTTAAACATTGTGAAATCATATCAAATTGGTAAATGGATTTCTATAGGAATTAAACATCATTTTTTTGACCGCTAAAGAGAGTTTCTATTTCTTTGGATAATTATTTTTCCCTGATGAAGTCTTGATTGACTGTTTGAATGTGTGCTTCTATGTATACATGCGTCGCATGTATGATTCATGAGCGGGGTTCTTGTTTATTTATATTTGTCCGCGTCGCATGTATGATTTGTGAGCGGGTTAATAGATGCATCCATGGTTCGCGTCGTTCGACCCTCGGCAGTGCAGATTATACATTTATGTTGGATCAGATTGTATGATCTCGGAATAATATGTGCATGCTTGTATTGTTTGCCTGAGATTTATAAATGTTGATATTTGCCTTTCATAGTCAGAGATAAATTGATAAATATAATAAAGAGTAAATCTTTGGAAATCCTTTGTTGTTCAAAAAGTGGTTTACCTGCTTTCCGGCTTTATGAATTTATTGTTGCTTTATGAAATCCATTATTTTCTCACATTTTTTTACTATATTATCATTGGACCACTAGTAAGTATCGAAGTCGGCCTATAATCTCTACTTCTTAGAGATTAGACGGGATACTCAATGGGTACACGTTATGCTCGTACTTAGACTACACTTGCTGTGCATTTTTGTTGCACAGATTCACATGTGGCTAGTGGCTTAGTGGGATAGCCGCATGGTTGATACAGAGACTTTGGTGAACTGCATTATTTGAGACGACCCGCAACCAGCAGGGTCTTCTTTCGATATTATACTATATTTTCATTTCTGTCCACTTTCTATTCCGGACAGTTACTGTATTTTATTTCATTCCCTACTAAATACTCATGCACTCGTGACACTGGGTTATGAGATGATTATGGGGTATCTTGTAATTACTTCTTAACATTATATTTAATTTGAAATAACTACCTTTTACTAGTAAATTTGAACGAAAAATCATAGTTTTCAAAATTATTAAATGAGAATTTAATTAAGTATTTATGGTTGGCTTGCCTGACAGCGGGGTTCGGCGCCATCACGATCCTTAGTGAATTTTGGGTCGTGATAGGTCAAGCCCCTTCAGTGTGATGACAATTGTTCTCTAAATCATATGATTCCCATTCTTAGTGCACTTTTGAGTTCCTTTTTTTTTCTTCTGTTGTGTTATCGATACTTAGAGGATGTTCACCTTGTAACATAGTATCAAGCAAGATATTACTAACTACGTGTTATTGTAGTATATATAGAGTATACACACTACATATGTGAAAGGGTTTCCAGTACATGAAATATCCTGTGTTTATGAAAAATCTACGGAAGGATTGTATTTCAAGGTGTGTGGTGTAGGCAATTTACCTTGATGCAAACGTCAATGGCTATATTGAGGGCTCGAACTCATGACTACAGATCATCTGAAGATAATTTATCTGTATTAGCAGGAAAATGCATGACACATGGTCCATCAGTAAGGTGACAAGTGGAACTTTAAGTTGAGTCAATAAAAGAAAACGAAAAGGCATGGATGAAACATCCACAATTCTTCATCATAACAGGTACCGGTCCTGACAGCCGGAAAAGAAGAAATAGGCACGAGATGAATGAAGACTGTAGAAGGGTAAGATTCACAAAGTTATATAAATAAGAAAGGGGAATCGGCATTACCTTTGATTACGGGTGACCCTCACTTATCAATCTAGTGCCATTAATGATCCAAAACTAAGTAAGAAAACTGTTACAATTATGTATCCTTATATAAAGACCCATACCTCATTTTGTACTAGCATCTGAATATATTAATATACGCAATCACTCTTTTACTTTATTTGATTCAAGTGTTCAATCCGCAATTCCGGGAGAGATTAGCAATCAATGATAAGTTTTCTTTTCTTGTTTATTATTTTCATTATTTTTTTTATTCTTTGAATTACCAAGAAATTGAAGTAATTATGGTTATTAGTAATACAATTTTTAAAAATATTAGCTTTGCTCCTAAAATCTATTTTTGGTTTAAACAAATTGGTTCAGTTACCGGAAATCTGATAATCTGTTTACTTTCTGAATCTTATTTTTTTAGCAAAAATACATGTCAACTGCAAACGAAATTGATCGGGTGAATCAACAAGGTGGAACTCAACCACATCACACACCTAGATCCCTCAACATTCACGAGAAAGTTCACTTGAAGCGAACTGATGGCCAACAGGGGGTAAATAAACCATCGAGCAAGATGTTTTGAAGTAGTTGATTGCACAACACGTGAATGAAGCACTTAGATCTTTTGCGAGTGGATTACCCAACACTGCACAAACTCCACTGCTATTAAATACCACGTTGAAAAATCTGCATTCAGGACTTGACAATTCAGGAAGTGGAGAAATGTGAAACGAATCCCGATATAGAGGATCAGTTACACCGAATCATTCCAATTTACAAACTTCTGTACTAACATTGCAGAAATAACGAAAGGAGAAAAATGAGCGTATAGAGTTAATACCTAGCATGCCTCCAGTAATCAAGCATGTGGACATTGATAAATATTTACAATAGACCCCGAAGCCAAGTGCAGTACCGTTCAATTCTCAAAAAGTTTAAAATGCATAATATCCCTAAATATGATGGGACATATGACCCATAGGATGACGTTACTACAATGACCACAGGGGAAAAGCCAATGATTTAACCAAGCAGGAAATTGAATCGGCCTTGGTCGAGAAGTTTAGTGAAACTCTCACAAAATGGGTGTTAACATGGTACTCACTCTTACTTGAAAACTCTATTGGCTTTTTTGCTAAGCTTGCAGATTCTTTAATAAAGGCACATTCGGGGGCTCGAAAATTTGAAAAAATAATGGAATATATTGTCAAAGTTAACCAGGGAAGTACAGAATTGCTCAGAGAGTTCATAGATAGATTCTAACGTGAAAGAATGATGTTGCCGCGAGTACCTAATTGGCCAACTATGGCATTTGCAAGTAATTTGAACGAGAAGAGTTTAGAAGCCACGAAGAAGTTGAAAGAGAGTTTGCGGGAGTTTCCTGCAACTACCTAAAATGATATGTATAATCGGTACAACATAAAGTTGCGCATAGAAGAAGATACAGTTACTCAGCCAAGGGCAAAAGAAAGGCCAGGATCTAGATGCTCGGAATTAGAGGGAAGGTTTGGTAATAATCTGTACGAGCATTACATGGGACGTGCAAGATGACATACCCGGTCGAAACAAGAAAGCGTACGGTTCGATTCAAGATCAAGATAGAAGGAGATGAATTCATCTTCCCGATTTATAAAAAGGAATGGGACACATGAGGCAATAATCCCAGCACTCAAGCAAGAATGGGAGATTATAGTTTCAATGTCAACACTTATGGATTGGTGGAAATTCTAATAGGAATGAGAGAAAAGGTACGATGGCCAAAATAAATGAGGTCGGATCCAAACAAAAGGAACCCAAAAATCTAGTTCGAGTTTAACGATGGTCATGGGCATAGAACATAAGATGGCAAGCTCTTAGAAGGGTAAGTGAATATCTACTAAAGCAAGGCTATCTCACTGATCCGTTTAGTGATAAAGGAAAACAATTTTACATGAAAAACATGAAAGGACCACACAAGCCTCCATCTCTAAAAAGGATAGTAAATGTCATAATTAGGGGAGAAGAGGTTAATGGGGTAATATGGCTATGAAAATACATCAAAGGCTACCATCACCCATGGGAAATGAGTTTGGAGACAACATAGTGCTCGATGAGAAAGACGTAAATGGCTTGATTATTCCTCACAAGGATGCCATTATTATATTTATACTTGTACATAATACTAACGTTAAAAGAGTTTTGATTGACCCGGGTAGCTCAGTAAAAATCATTTAAAATCATTTTATTGAGAGTGGTAAATAAAATGCAAGCGAATGATAGAATCATACCAAAAACACGATCATTATATGGATTTGATAATTCAAGCATCATTACGAAAGGGGAAGTTGTATTAGCTACATTTTCAAAAAGTGTCATCAAAGACACTAAGTTCCGAGTAATAGAAGCAGACATGACCTATAATATAATCTAGGTAGGCTATGGATTCATGATATGGATGTTGTCCCCATCCATGTTGCATCAAGTCATCAAATTTCCATCGTAGTGAGGTATCCAACAAATTCGAGGAGATCAACAAGCATCACAAAATATTAATTCAGTGATGATCGCAAATACAACATCCAACGATGCAGATGAGAAATAGCAATTAAAGAATTCAGTTGAGGATAATTCTATTCGCACCTCAACTAAAAGTCCACAAGGTCAAAATGATATGGATTCAAGACCTGGTATAATTCAAGAACCAGAGGAAAATGATAATATCAAAACAACCACAGAGGAGCTTGAAGCTGTAATATTATTTGTCTACTGTCCTGACAGAATACTTTACATCGGAGCAAACTTGAGCCTGTAAATGAAAGGTAAGTTAATTAAATTCTTACGTGCTAATTTAGATTACTTTTCTTGGTCGCATTCAGATATGACATGTATACCACCAGAGGTAAGCTGAATGAGGATCCATTATATCCGTCTGTCAAATAGAAGAAAAGCAAGCAAGGAGCCTTTAAAAATAAAGTAACGGATGAGGTACAAAAACTTCTAAAAATTGGTTGAATATGAGAGGAAAAGTACCCTAACTGGTTAGCTAATATTGTTGTGATTCCAAAGAAGAATAAAAGTGCGAATTTGTGTAGATTATACTGATTTAAATAAAGGTTTCCCTAAAGATACATTTCCTTCACTGCACATAGAATAGTTAATTGATTCTATCTCTGGTCATAAACTTTTAAGTTTTTTAGATGAATTTTGATTATAATTAGATGAAAATGGACCTTCTAGATTAGGAAAAGACCTCATTTATCACATAAAGAGGGACTTATTATTATAAAGTCATGCCATTTGGCTTGAAAAATGCTGGGCGACACATTAAAGATTGGTGATCAAAATGTTTCAAGAATACTTGGAAAGAATTATGGAGGTCTACATAGATGATATGTTCGTCAAGTCAACATAGGTAGTGGACCATTTTCAATATTTGATCGAAACCTTCAAAATTCTCCGCAAGTACAAGATGAAGTTGAACCCGGTAAAATGTATGTTTGGCATGACTTCAGGTAAATTTATGGATTTTCTAGTTTCTAACAGAGATATTAAGTAAATCTCGCACAAATCAAAGCAATTGAGGAAATATCATATGTACTCACGAGCACGAAAGAAGTATAGAGATTAACATGTATAGTAGCATCTCTGGGAAGGTTTATATCCAAATCTTCAAAATAATGTTGTATGCTCTTTTCAGTATTGAAAAAGCAAAATCAGTTTTAATGGATTGATGAGTGTCAACAAGGTCTAAACCCCTATTAGCAAAGCTAAAATAAGGGGAAAGTTTCCTCATTTACCTTGTTGTGCCAAAAGTGGCGGTAAGCACAGTACTGGTACTTGAAGAAAAAGGTAACAATCTTTGATCTATTATGTTAGTAAACCTTTATTAGATGCTGAGACACGGTACCCTCACTTAGAAAAACTTGCATTAGCTTTAATTATGGCATCATGGAAGTTACGACCTTACGTTCAATGTCATCGCATTTATGTTATAACTATTTTTTCACTAAGAAATATATTACACAAGCAAGAATTATCAGGAAGGTTAGCTAAATGGGCTATAGAGCTTAGTGAATATGATATTATATATCAGCCTAAAATAGCTATGCAGTTTTAGGTGTTAGCAGATTTCGTAGCAGATTTAGCTCAAGCCTGATTCCTGAAGCAAAAAAAAAAAGAGTTGCAAATATTTATCGGAGCTAATCCGTGGACGTGGACCTTATTTACTGACGGTTCTAATGTTAAAGGGTCAGGTTTAGGAATTATTTTAGTTCTGCCTTCAAGAGAAACCATAAGGTAAGCAATAAGTTTTATCCAATTAATAACAATGAGGCATAATATGATGTTGTGATTGCAGGTTTTTGAGCTCGCAAGAGAGCATAGTATTCAACATATCATAATCAAAATCAATTTGCAGCTATTAATCAATCAAATGCAAGGCACTTACGTGGCAACAGAAACATAAATGCAGCAGTACTTGGAAAAGGTACGAGAATTATTGAGGCAGTTCCAAATATGGAAAGCTGTACAAATACCCAGGGAGGAAAATGCAGAAGCAATCACATTGTCAAATCTCGCACTCATGGTTTATGCAAAAAATGCATTTGTGGTACACTTATTACATTTCGCCCTGAGGTAAATTTCAATAATTTATCTTGGGATTGGAAAAACGAGTTTGTGAACTTTTTGCATTATGGAATTTTTCTCGAGGATAAAAAGAAATCTTGATTGCTACGGTTGAAAGCTCCTTAGTATTGCTTAATAAGGGGGAATTTGTATCGCAAAATATTTGGTGGACCTTTAGCACGATGCCTTTGTCTTTCTCAAATTGAATACATAATGGGAGAAATACGTGAAGGGCATTGCGGTAATCATGCTGGGGGAAGATTGTTGGTAAAAACATTAATAAGAGTAGGATATTATTGGCCAAAAATAGAAGATAAAGCAAAATATTTCGTTGCAAGGTGCAATAAGTGCCACTAGTTATATCACCGTATTCATTCATGAAATGGGGCATGGATATCGGACTATTGCCTTGAGCTAAGGGAAAGGTACGTTTTTTGTTAATTCTAATCGATTATCTCAAAATAGGTAGAAGCGGGTGCCTTTAAACACGAGAAAAGGAACTTCAGTTATATCACCGTGACCATTCCTGAAATGGGGCATGAATATCATAGGAACACTACCTTGAGCTAAGGGAAATGTGCGATTTTTATTAATTCTGACCGATTATCTCAAAATGGGTAAAAATAGGTGCCTTTAAACAAGTTCGAGAAAAGGAAGTTATGGACTTCGCTTGGAGAAATATAATATGTCGATTTGGAGTTCCAAAGGAAATCTCTTTTTTTATAACAGGCGGCAATTCATAAGTGCCAAAGTTACTAGTTTTTCAAAAGTTGGAATATTAAATGAGTTATTTCTGCACCATACCACCTTGCGGCTAACGGAAAAGTTGATTCAATAAATAAGGGCATCATCAATAACCTATAGAAGAAATTGGAAGAATTAAAAGGCAAATGGCTACAAGTACTACTCGCATATTATGGCTTTACTAAAGGAAGGCGAAAACAAGCACGAGAGAAACCCCATTCTTGTTTGTATATGGAACAGAATCTTTAATCCTGGTGGAGATACAAGAACCAAGCACAAGGTAAACGCGTACAAATAAGGCAACAAACGAAGAAGAACTTCATATAAACTTGGATTTGACGGAAAAAAGAAGAGAAACAGTATAAATTTGGATGGCGGCTCAAAAATGGATTATTTAACCATACTATTACAGGAAGGTGAACCTGAGGTATTTCAAAACTAAGGACTTCATCATCAAAAAAGTGTTCGGGTCAACACAAGCAGAAAACACATGAAACTTGATTCCAAATTGGGAAGGCCCATATAGAGTTAGCATCGTTGCTGGAAAATGAGCGTACGAGTTGGAAACTATGGACTACAAGGTGTGACCATTCCATTGTTAGATAATATGCTTAACGCTAGAGGGGGGGTGAATAACGTTATAATAAAATTTAGCATAAACTTGCGGAAATTAAAATTTGCAGGAAGTAAATAAGTGCGATAAATAATAACTTACACACAGATATATCATGGTTCACCACAACATGTGGCTAGTCCAGTCCCCGAGAGACTCTGTCGAGATTTTCCACTAACGTGTCAAGCTTCTGGGTGCTTAACAAACCTTTACAACTTGAGGACGCAAGCCTCAAAACCTTTGCTCGGAGTTACAACACTCCAAGACTTCAACCAAGGAAACACAAGTTCCTTACAACAAGAGAATTACAATTCTCTTACAAGTGTATACAACACTAAAACACTCAAACAAAATACTCCTTAATGAGTAGATATGAGTAAAAGAAGTAAGCTCTGGATCACAACAACTTTGGACAAGAATATGGCTCTCAAAAGCTTTATGAAATTGAATATAAAATGATAAACAAAAGTATGCAAGCTTATAGCAATGTAATGATCAGTTGTAGTATGTTGTTGTGTTTAAAACACTAAAATGAAGCTGTATTTATAGTTGAAAAACTTGGCATTACCGTTGCCTAATTGCCAATTAAGAGTTGTTGATTTTACTCACTGACAATCGATTGTCAAACCCCAACAATCGATTGTCTGCCAGTCAGATCAAAATTCAATCCCAGATTATACGCTTGACAATCGATTACTTACAATCCATAATCGATTACTGGCAACGTTCAAAAAATCCTTTTCAGATTTTACCACAAACAATCGATTGTTCAGAATCAACAATCGATTACTCAGCAACGTTCAAAAAATCTTTTCCGGATTTTAATCAAAACAATCGATTATACAAAATCAATAATCGATTATCAAATAACGTTCAAAAAATCTTTTCCGGATTTTAATCAAAACAATCGATTATACAGAATCAATGATCGATTACCTGATGGTATTTGAAAACTTTACGACAACGGTCAGCTTCACAATCGATTGCACAAAGTCAACAATCGATTACTTATCAGTTTTTGAAAATCATTTTAGACACTGCCTCTTGACAATCGATTGTTATATACTCACAATCGATTATTTAATAAATTTGAAAATCACTGGAAGTCACTGCCTCAACACAATCGATTGTCATTAGTTCACAATCGATTATTTTGTGACTTTAAAAAATCTGAAGGACACTGTCTCTTCACAATCGATTGTCATTAGCTTCACAATCGATTATTCTGAGTTTTGAAAAACTTTGGTGGACACTGCCTCATCACAATCGATTGTCATAAGGTTCACAATCGATTGTCATGCAGGTTTGAAGAAACCTGATGTTCACTGCCTTAACGCAATCGATTGTCATCAGTTCACAATCGATTGTCATGCAGTCTTGGCTTAAAACAATCGATTATCATTAGTACATAATCGATTATCTTAGTCCGGTTTTCAGAGGCATTTAAAAATCATTTTGACTAATGAAAATATGCATGATTTAAAATCATTTAGCATTGAATTAAATATGCATGATTTTGGAAAATAGTTTTATGAGAGAAGCCATGTTACGAGTCAAGTTGTAGGATCAAGATCACAATTAAGAATGACTCAATTAAACTATAAAACTTTGTCTTGAGCTTGAATTTCGATGTATATCAATTGTGCGCTTGTTTCTTGAACTTCGTCATATATCAATTTTCGCTTCGTTTGTCATTCATCAAAACCTATACAAAAGAACACACGTTTTAGTATATTGCATTGAGAACGTGTTTCCAACAATTTCCCCCTTTTTGATAATGGCAAACATTAAGCGGGATATGCAATGCAAGCAATTTATATTGACGATTCAAGACAAGTGTATACATGCAACAAGTATGCAATTTGTTCCCCCTCAATATATGAATTCCCCCTTAATTTAAGCTTGTAGATATTGAGAGTGCATACCCGTTATCTTCCCCCTTTTGCCATTAGCAAAAATAACATAATAGTAAGATGCTAAAGATGTAAATAAAACTTGTTTATTAAAAAATAGCAACATCAACCCGATTAATAGCAACATAATCGATTATTGATACTAAATAATCGATTTTTAGACGACGGAAACCGATTGTTGTACGTCAAGCTTTATAATTTCCCTTTCCTTTGGGGCGATACCTGCAAAAATCGTTAGACGTCTCCTACGCTCAAGTTAGAACTCATGTAATAAAAAATTGCAATGCATGACTTAGATCAACGTGGAGTCAAGGATCCCGAGTTCACTGCGAATTCAGAAGAAGGACTCTTTCTCTAAAGGCTTTGTAAAGATGTCTGCCAATTGGTTTTTGGTTTCAACAAATTCAATTTCGACATCGCCTTTGAGAACGTAATCTCTAATAAAATGATGTCTAATTTCAATGTGTTTCGTTCGCGAATGAAGAACGGGGTTCTTCGTCAAGCATATGGCACTAGTATTATCACATCTAAGAGGGATATGATCAAGACTTAGGCCATAGTCCAAGAGTTGTTGTTTCATCCATAGGATTTGAGCGCAACAACTCCCCGCGGCAACATATTCAGCCTCGGTTGTGGACAACGCAACACTTACTTGTTTCTTGCTAAACCAAGAAACGAGAGAGCTACCGAGCAAATGGCAAGTGCCACTAGTGCTCTTGCGGTCCAATTTGCATCCAGCAAAATCGGAATCGGAGTAGCCAACAAGTTGGCATGAAGAGCCTTTGGGGTACCATAGACCCACATTTGTAGTACCAACAAGATACCTTAAAATCCATTTTACCGCAGTAAGGTGAGACTCCTTCGGACACGATTGATAACGAGCGCATAAGCACACGCTAAACATGATGTCTGGACGACTAGCAGTAAGATAAAGAAGAGAGCCAGTCATACCTCGATACTTTTTGGTGTCGACTTCCTTACCTTTCTCATCTTTGTCTAGATGATCGGATGTGCTCATGGGAGTTGCCATTTCTTTTGCATTGTTCATCTCAAATCGTTTCAGCAATTCTTTACAATATTTGGCTTGACAAATGAATGTACCTTCTTTCATGTGCTTTACTTGTAATCCCAAAAAGAATGTTAACTCACCCATCATAGACATCTCAAATTCGCTTGTCATTAAATCGGAAAATTCCTTGCATAAAACATTGTTAGTAGCACCAAATATAATATCATCTACATATATTTGAACTAACAAAATATCATTGTTTTTATGCTTAACAAAGAGAGTTGTGTCAACTTTCCCCCTAATGAAATCATTTTCCAAAAGAAACTTACTCAATCTTTCATACCAAGCTCGGGGAGCTTGTTTTAAACCATAAAGAGCCTTTTTGAGTTTGAAAACATGATCGGGAGATTTAAAGTTTTCAAAGCCGGGGGGTTGTTCAACAAAAACTTCTTCTTGAATAAAACCGTTTAGAAAAGCACTTTTCACATCCATTTGATATAAATTGAAATTCATAGAAGAGGCAAATGCAAGCAATAAGCGAATAGCTTCTAATCTAGCTACGGGAGCATATGTTTCCTCATTGTCAATACCTTCTTCTTGATTATAGCCTTTTGCTACAAGCCTAGCTTTGTTTCTAGTGATTATACCATTTTCATCTAGTTTATTGCGAAAAACCCATTTCGTACCAATTATGGTATGACCTTCTGGTCTTGGCACCAAATCCCAAACGTCATTGCGTTCGAATTGGTTAAGCTCCTCTTGCATTGCCAAGGTCCAAAATTCATCCCCAATTGCTTCTGAGATGGTTTTGGGTTCAATTTGAGAAACAAAAGCAGTATGTTCTAAGGTATTTTTGAGAGAGTTTCGGGTACTTACCTTGTCTCCAACGTTGCCAATTACCTGTTCGAGAGGGTGATCTTTGATTGTCCTCCACTCGTTAGGCATATTCATTTCTTTTTCCAATTGTGGCGCTTCTTCCGTTGGTTGTTCCTCAGTTTCATCTTTATTTTCCTTGGGTGGTTCCTCTTGTATTTTGTCTTTCAAGCTATCTAAGATACCTGCAAGATTAAAACCGGAATCCTTTCTCGCCAAGCGAGCATTATTTTCAGAAAATACAACATGAGGGGATTCCTCCACAATTTGGGTTCTTTTATTAAAGACCCTATATGCTTTACTACGTGAGGAATATCCAATGAAAATACCTTCATCCGACTTAGCATCAAATTTACCCAATTGGTCTTTGCCATTGTTATGAACAAAACAATTGCAACCAAAAACTCTAAAATGGGAAATATTTGGTTTTCTTCCCTTATAAAGTTCATAGGGGGTTTTCATGAGTATCGGCCGAATTACTACTCTATTTAGAACGTAGCAAGCGGTACTCACGGCGTCCGCCCAAAAATGTTTGGGTATCTTAGCTTCGTCGAGCATGGTTCTAGCCATCTCTTCGAGACACCTATTTTTCCTTTACACCACCCCATTTTGTTGTGGTGTACGTGGAGCGGAAAAGGTATGCTCGATTCCGAGTTCGTCACAAAAGTCCGCAAAGAGATTGTGATCAAACTCTCCCCCATGATCACTTCTAATTGAAGTGACGGTTGTTTCTTTCTCATTTTGAACACGCTTAAGAAATAATTTAAAATTTTGAAAAGAATCACTTTTATTGGCAAGAAATAAAGTCCAAGTAAATCTCGAGTAATCATCAACAATCACAAAAGCATATTTATTTCTTCCTAGACTTTCAATGCGAGAGGGACCAAATAAATCCATATAAAGCAATTGCAATGGTCTAGAAGTTGAAACAATGTTTTTAGATTTGAAAGATGCTTTTGTTTGCTTCCCCTTTTGACACGAGTCACAAATAGAGTCATTTTCAAATTTTAAAAAGGGAAGACCAACAACTAAGTTTTGAGAAATCAATTTGTTCAAAAGATGCATATTGATATGTGCTACTCTACGATGCCATAGCCAAGTATCATCCTCTTTACTCATTAGACAATCAACATATTCGGGTGAGGAATTAGCAAGATCAACCATATAAATATTATCAACTCTAAAACCACGAAGTATGATTTTGAAATCACTACGTCTAAATACTAGGCATTCGTCCGAATCAAATAGAGCAAGATTTCCCTTGTCACATAATTGGCTTATGCTCAAGAGATTATGCTTCAAACCTTTCACAAGTAATATATGCTTAATAGAGGATTTTTCATCCTTACCGACCGAGCCGATGCCGATGATCTTTCCTATATTGTTATCACCGAAGATAACACTTCCTCCTTCTTTGTGCTCTAATTGAAGGAATTTGGATTCATCTCCCGTCATATGCTTGGAGCATCCACTATCAAGGTACCATAGTACACTTGATCCCTTCAAGCACACCTACAAAACAAATTAATGTTCTTTAGGTACCCATGCCATCTTGGGTCCTTGGGGGTTAGGCATATTATAATGATGCGATTGAGTAACATGTCTATGACGTGTAAAGCATGCAAGAGCAATATGACCAATACGTCTACAATAATGACAAGTCACATTTGGGTTATGCATCCTTCTAGGTTCATAGTAACTAGACTGATGAAAATTGCTTACTCTATTTTGAGCACTATGACTATTTCGCATTTCATGAGAATTATTTCTCCTACTATGAGCTCTAGGATGGGCAGCATTTCTAGAGTGATTGTTTCTCGGTTGAGGGCCATTGCTAGGTCTTCTAAGATGTTCAGCATTTTGTCTTGCATGCATATTGGCTCTAGAGTTGTTGTTTCTAGGATAAGCATTTCTATTGTTAATCCAAGGTTGAGCTTTAGGTTGTTGGGGTTTAGCTGCAACCTTTTCTTCATTCTTAAAGCCTATTCCATGCTTGGTTGATTTCAAGTTAACAAGAACATCATTCAAGTTTTTGTGCGAAGAATTAAACTTATCTAATGTGCCTTTAAGCCTACTTACTTCATTCTTAAGAAGCAAACAAGAAGTGCAATTTCTAGTAGAGCTTTCGGGCTTATCGGAACTTCTTTTTCCAAAAAACTTGTTTTCCTCTTTCAGCTTCTCATTTTCTAAAACCAGTTTTTCTAAATCCTTTTCTTTCAAAGAAAGCTGTTTTTGAAAATCCTTTTCATTTAATGAAGCATTTTCTTTTATGCCCTTAACAGATTTTGAAGCCTTAATAAACTCAGCATATAATTCATCAAAAGCAGTTCGCATTTCTTCAAGAGTAAAGAAGTTTTTAGACGAAATTTGACATACCTCATCTTTGTTGTCTTCTTGTGCCATAAGGCAAAGATTTGCTGCTTCGTCTTCTTCTCCTTCGCTTGACTCATCTCCGGAGTCGCCTCCCCAAGAAATGTATGCACGTTGCTTTTTAACAGGTTTCTTCTCCTTTTTGATGTTTGGGCAATTTGATTTGATGTGCCCGGTTTCACCACATTCATAGCACTTGATTTGTTCGCCTTGCTTTTTGCCCTTGCGATCATACTCCTTGCGCATGAACTTTTGAAATCTTTTGATAACGAGTCCAAACTCGTTGTCTCCTTCCTCATCAATTTGCGGTTGGCTTGTGCTCGCCTTTAGAGCTATTCTTTGCCTCCTTTGATCATCAACAAAAGGGTTAAGAATAGTAGATTCATAGGTTTTAAGGTTACCTCTTAGTGCGTCGATGGTGACGTTTGAAACGCCAATGGATTCTTGAATTGCATCGGCCTTTGATCTCCATGCCGGTGTGAGACTTCTAAGAATTTTTCGAACGAGCTCTCTATCCGTGAATGTTTTCTTGAGAGCATGTAAGTCATTTACGATTATTGAAAATCGCTCAAACAGTTCGTCCACCTTTTCACCTTCCTTCATGTGAAATAATTCATAGGAATGGGTTAGGAAATCAATTTTTGCTTCCCTTACCTGGTCCGTACCTTCGTACGTGACTTCTAGCTTGTCCCACATCTCCTTTGCCGTTGTATAACACGATATTTTCCTGTAATCGTCAGCATTAACAGCACAATATAATAAATTTATTGCTTTAGCATTATTTTGAACCTTTCGGATGTCATCCGCGTCATACTCATCCTCGGACTTGGGAACCCATTCGTTTTCCACCTTCTTTGTTGGAATTTGGTTTCCCTTCATTATCACCTTCCAAAGGTGAAAGCTGTTGGACTGAACGAAGATCTTCATCCTTTCCTTCCAGTACGTGTTAATTTGTACCGTTGAATAGAGGTGGTCGTGTGGAGCACTGTCCTTCTTCAATTCCTGCAAAAGAATCACGAGTAGAAGCCATGGATGGTTCTCTCAAACTGTTAAGTTTTCAGAGAGGTAGGCTCTGATACCAATTGTTAGATAATACGCTTAACGCTAGAGGGGGGGTGAATAGCGTTATAATAAAATTTAGCGTAAACTTGCGGAAATTAAAATTTGCAGGAAGTAAATAAGTGCGATAAATAATAACTTACACACAGATATATCCTGGTTCACCACAACGTGTGGCTAGTCCAGTCCCCGAGAGACTCTGTCAAGATTTTCCACTAACGTGTCAAGCTTCCGGGTGCTTAACAAACCTTTACAACTTGAGGACGCAAGCCTCAACACCTTTGCTCGGAGTTACAACACTCCAAGACTTCAACCAAGGAAACATAAGTTCCTTACAACAAGAGAATTACAATTCTCTTACAAGTGTATAAAACACTAAAACACTCAAACAAAATACTCCTTAATGAGTAGATATGAGTAAAAGAAGTAAGCTCTGGATCACAACAACTTTGGACAAGAATATGGCTCTCAAAAGCTTTATGAAATTGAATATAAAATGATAAACAAAAGTATGCAAGCTTATAGCAATGTAATGATCAGTTGTAGTATGTTGTTGTGTTTAAAACACTGAAATGAAGCTGTATTTATAGTTGAAAAACTTGGCATTACCGTTGCCTAATTGCCAATTAAGAGTTGTTGATTTTACTCACTGACAATCGGTTGTCAAACCCCAACAATCGATTGTCTGCCAGTCAGATCAAAATTCAATCCCAGATTATACGCTTGACAATCGATTACTTACAATCCATAATCGATTACTGGCAACGTTCAAAAAATCCTTTCCAGATTTTACCACAAACAATCAATTGTTCAGAATCAACAATCGATTACTCAGCAACGTTCAAAAAATCTTTTCCGGATTTTAATCAAAACAATCGATTATACAAAATCAATAATCGATTATCAAATAACGTTCAAAAAATCTTTTCCGGATTTTAATCAAAACAATCGATTATACAGAATCAATAATCGATTACCTGACGGTATTTGAAAACTTTACGACAACGATCAGCTTCACAATCGATTGCACAAAGTCAACAATCGATTACTTATCAGTTTTTGAAAATCATTTTAGACACTGCCTCTTGATAATCGATTGTTATATACTCACAATCGATTATTTAATAAATTTGAAAATCACTGGAAGTCACTGCCTCAACACAATCGATTGTCATTAGTTCACAATCGATGATTTTGTGACTTTAAAAAATCTGAAGGACACTGTCTCTTCACAATCGTTGTCATTAGCTTCACAATCGATTATTCTGAGTTTTGAAAAACTTTGATGGACACTGCCTCATCACAATCGATTGTCATAAGGTTCACAATCGATTGTCATGCAGGTTTGAAGAAACCTGATGTTCACTGCCTTAACGCAATCGATTGTCATTAGTTCACAATCGATTGTCATGCAGTCTTCGCTTAAAACAATCGATTATCATTTGTACATAATCGATTATCTTAGTCCAGTTTTCAGAGGCATTTAAAAATCATTTTGACTAATGAAAATATGCATGATTTAAAATCATTTAGCATTGAATTAAATAAGCATGATTATGGAAAATAGTTTTATGAGAGAAGCCATGTTACGAGTCAAGTTGTAGGATCAAGATCACAATTAAGAATGACTCAATTAAACTATAAAACTTTGTCTTGAGCTTGAATCTCGATGTATATCAATTGTGCGCTTGTTTCTTGAACTTCGTCATATATCAATTTTCGCTTCGTTTGTCATTCATCAAAACCTATACAAAAGAACACACGTTTTAGTATATTGCATTGAGAACGTGTTTCCAACATCCATTGGAATACAGTGCATTTGAAGAAGTTAATAACCATGGTCAGGTCAATTTTTACTTTTTTATTTAAGTTTACTAACCATTTTAGATGATAGGCAACAAGCTAGCCCGTACAAAATGATGACATTAGACCCAAAAGACACGTGAAATACTAAACTATTTTCGGTATAGGTTACAATATTTCTGATGGCAAGGGTTTAGCAGTCAACACTAAAAAATCACCTTTGTGTAAAAAGGACCAAAAGTAAGGAGTTGGTCCACTGTTCGAGACCTCATACTTTAATGCTCAAATATTAGGGGTCCTATGCATATGGCGGAGTACTCAAGGAAAGAATTCGTACACTACAAAAGAATAGCTTAGTCAAATTAAAAACCTTGAAGAAAATGTCAAATTTTCAAAAGGGTTTATGCTCGCGGAAAGAATGGGAAATAGAGAGTTGAAAAACCTATAGAATACTCCCACAAGCTTATAGGTTAAGGCCATAGATTTAATGACAGGAAAATGTACCCGTACTTGTAGACTTACTATAAAGAAAGAAGTTGTGAAAACATAGTACAACAATTCTTATTTGAAAGTTCAAAATATAACTTCTTCAAATTACTTCATCTTTGAGCCAATATGAAGATAAGACGCCATCTTTAATAGCGTTGTTATACTTTGAGGGAAGAATGAATGATATAATTCATCAAAGTTAGGGAGCTACGGGACTCAATTTCTTTCTTTCCACGGAACCAAGTATTGGCTTCAACTATACAGCGACCTGACCTGATTTCTTCAATAGAATCCCATCTTCGGGGACTTCATGTAAAACCTTCTTCATGCCCTGTCTACCGCTAGAAGGCCCAGCTTATTCACGAGAAGCAGCGGCAGGCATGACAACCGAGACAGCTACAGGTAAAGAAGTAGAATAAACGGGAGGATTTTCAACAGTGGTAACTGAAGTCATCGGAAGAGAGGCAAGTGGTGGATGCTCTGAAACGGAGCCAAAATCTCTTTTACCATCAAACCCTTGGGCAAAGAGTCTATCAATGGGACTTGAGGGGGGGCCTATCAAAATGATCAACATTTTCATCAGAGATGTCCAAGTGGACACTCCCTGGCTCTCCAGAATTGTTAAAAGGTATAGAACCCAGAGAGGGGTCGTGAGAAATATGTGTTTCATCATCTAAAACCACGTGTCTTCTGACTCGTGGTTTTCTCACTAAGGAACATTCTTTATTATCCTATTCATCTTCAAAGCCATAGGCTTCAGAATTCTTCTTTTGGGAAGAAGATACACTTAAGATTTGTTCCTGTGTAGAGCTACCAGAAAGTCTAGCAGAAGGAACATAAATGGAGTTGATGCCACGAGTAGCAAACCTTAAAAACGGCAAAAGGGAAAAATGTCAAAGGATAAGAAAAGAAAGAACAAAGAGAAGGAGAACCAAAGAGGTGCTTTTATCATCGGCAGCGAGGGTTATCACTGAAAAATCAGGTTTCCAATGGCATTCACGTCAAACCAAGGCAAGAGGGCCAGAAGTATTCAAACTAGGACAATGATCTGCAGGTTAAGAGATACTTTGGAAGAAACCTATTTTCTCAAAGCTTCACAATCTGATATAAAGGAAAATTCTTGTGGGACAATCTCATATACAATGGGTTCTCGCATAGGCTCATTATGGTCTCTCCCTCTAAAGGAAGATCTATGAGTTATGGAAGTTCT